>JAECUM010088238.1:0-13694 GCA_016617855.1 Megalonaias nervosa | reverse complement strand
AGATAGATAGATATAGTATGTGTGTCTGTGTCTCTCTCTGTGTGTTGACTAACATTGTAAAACGCTTAGAACTTTCAAAGATTAAGCTCTGTACGAAGTTGTTGTTGTTGTTGTTGTTGTTGTTGTTGTTCTTCTTCTTCTTCTTCTTCTTATTATTATTATTATTATTATTTGCTCCAAAAAAAAAGCAAAAACAAACCATGGCCCTATTGAATTGAAGTCTTGTTAAGGTATAACCATATATAGCTGAACACCTTTTGATTATAAACATAGTCTATGTAATGTTTAAAATTATTTTGAGTACCGTGTACAAACACATATACATGTAAATTAACGTAGTATACGGCTAATATCACGCTGGTGATAGAATGTCACAGATCATGCATACTAGGTTAAGAACAAATTGTAGTAACTTAAATTACGATTTATATACGAATGATGTATTTAGTAATAGGTCCTGCAGTGAAATAGAGAATGCTAAACGCTTTCTTCTGTACTGATCCAAATATTAAGATCTTAAAAATAAAATCCTATACACACTCTGTTTCGCTTTTAGGATTGAAATATTATTAATTGGAAACCCTTTGTTAACTGTAGAAAACAACACATACATATTTTTAACTGTGCAAAAGTATATTACGATGACTATGAGATTTAACTGATTGACTGAACTCACAACCATTTGAATTGCAATTAATTAGTTCTTATTCATTATTATGCTTTGTATGTAAGTGTTTGCTTATTTTCTGTAAAGCCATTGTTACCAGCATCGAGATCTTTGGTATTATATTTTCATTTTTGTAACTGTTTGGGAGACAGTGCAAATAAGCTTATACTTCCTACTGAATTCCTCAGATCATATGGTTGTAATTGCATTTGATAAAAATTCTCAAATGAGTATCGTTTAAACTAAGTAAAACTGGGTAAAAATATAAATTATTAATTGTTTTAGAATAGCAGATTGAGAAAGGAAAAGGTGGAATGGGCCGAAAGATAAGAAAATTACACAACAAAACGGAAATTAACTTTATTGCTTTTCATGTCTAACAGTAGATTATGAGATGAAGCACAACTATCGTATTCTTATTAAGGTTATGTCGCTAAAGTCTAAGATAAAAATGTAACAACCAATACATATGAGTATTAGACGATGACATGGTTTGAGTGGTAGTGCCAACAGCAGTATTCATGTTGGCATGGCACTTGTTCAGTCACGCTGCACGTCATCCGTTGTGCTAAATATTGATTACACAACGAATTCTGATCGGCTGAACTAGAAAAAGTACTCCAAATGGCAAGGTGCCAACACTACTAACGGTCAATTCCCTCCATATATAAGGCGTGGTTTTAGTCTAAAGACATGGGACAAAACTATACGGATAAAATCGGCAATTATACTTAGATAGGGCCAAAAATAAACACTAAAACTTAGATAGATGGTTCACTTAAAACTCATCTAAGCGGTTTAATAACATAGAATAGACACTCTTTTCAATGGATATCTTTGAAATGTCGACTTGGGACCTGATTATTCAGCAAAGATATCTGTTAAAAGTATAAAATCGGCAATTATATTTAGATAGGACCTGAATTTAAGGTATCAAACAGCATGGCAAAAAAACATTCGTATATGTTTAAACCAATATTAGAACTTTACAACTAAATAATACACGTAATACTCAAACCATATCAGTCAAATAACCCACGTACACATTCAAATGAGAAAAATAACCATTAAGGTAAGTAAACTTAATTTAATCGAGACTAGCCATATGGTCAAGGGGGCGCACGACAAACAAACCCCCTCCCTGGTAAAGAAATCTTACATCAAACATGGCAGTACTAAAGAAGATCAGGAGATAGGGGAAAAGACCAAGTCAACAACGAGAACGGGGAAGAAAGAAAACGGCTGAAATAACGAAGAGCAGGAAAAGGACACAACAACAGGTAGAAGAACTACAAGAGAAGAGGAAGAGAAAGGCAAGAAAGAAATCGTACATCAAACATGGCAGTAATAAAGAAGATCAGGAGATATGAAACAGACCAAGACATCAACGAGCAAGGAAAAGAAAGAAAAACAGCTGAAATAAAGAAGAGCAGATAAAGGACATAACAACAAATAGATGGCCTACAACAGAAGAGAAGGAGACCACCAAGCAGAAACCTTTCGAAGAGGTCGAAAGGAAGGTACAAATGAAAAGATATTGCCACCAATCAATCAATAAAACGAAACCACCACCCCCACCTCCCAAGTCTGAAAACAAAAATGCCATCCCAGAACACCAAACACAACACCCCCCTCCCCTCCCCCCAACAAAACTATGTAAGTATGCGAGAGAGGATCCGTGAATGTGTATTAGAATGTATGGTAATAGAGCTGAGCAGAAACACGGACAGGAGTATCTATAGCTTACAAACAACATATAGCACACACACACCACCAGGACACAACAACAGGTAGATGGACTACAAGAGAAGAGGAGGAGGAGACCACCAAGCAGAGACCTTTCGAAGAATTCGAAAGGAAAGTATATATGAAAAGATATTGCCACCAATCAATCAATAAAAAGAAATCCCCTCAAATCTGAAAACAAAAATGCCATCCCAGAAAACCAAACACAACACCCACCCCTCCCCCCAACAAAACTATGTAAGTATGCGAGAGAGAATCCGTGAATGTGTATTAGAATGTATGGTAATGTAGCTGAACAGAAACATGCACAGGAAGATCTATAGCTTACAAACAACATATAGCACACACACACCACCACCATCACCACCACCACCCAAAAAAAACCCCACCACCACACATACAAGTTTACCACATAGGGCTTTCATTCTGACCCAAGAAAGCCCTCTTCAGAACTACAACTTGTTGGCCCTGAAAAAGAACTGATTGGTTTAAAGCCACAACTCAACAATTAACACCCAAATTAAGATCTCAAAAAGAGAAAAGCTTCTTAAGCCGATATAATGCGACGAAAGTTTCGGAAAATTTAAGTACGCACAGTACACGAAATTAAAGAACTACCAAGAGACAGGAAAATTCACAACTGAGGAATACCTGAATCGAATGTGACCATCACATGTTTGGCAATATGATAGGAACAGCCCAGTAAAATAGGAAACGGGACATGGATTTGAAATTTTTTAAATATATATAATGCTGCTGGTGTACTTGGTGACAGCGTTCAACGGAGGAAGACAGAGACGAGACGGGACTGCAGAGAACGACCGGAAGAGGAGGCAGGACGATGTTGCTGTGGTAAGGAGTTTGGCGGAGCCTTTGGAGCCCTCTGCCTCCGATGGCTTGCCTGGGTGGCATTGTATTAATAGCGGACAACCGCACAAATTAAGTAGTACACAAAAGTGTACAATTAACGAGTCGCGCATGCCTAAGGGCGATATGCGACTAAAATCCAAAGTAGTGGTAGTACTAGCTATCCATGAAGTCACACGAATTACCTGGACAGAGCAGGACGCATGTGATGGAAACGAATACTGCGAAACAAAGCGTGCAAAGCGCGGGAAGCATGGCACCAAGATGGCTGCCAGCTATTGCGGTGATACCAGCACCAGCCCAAAGAGCCATTAAAGCACTGGAGAAAAAGCAGGCTTCTAATTGGAGCCTGCGAGCTGGAAATAAGAGGACAACTCTTTTATTAACCTGGGATACGAATACTGAGGGTGAGGACCTGAATATCGAGGAAGTAGGAGACATTGGTATAGCCGAAAAGAAGAGGACAAGGAAAACTAGGAGAGGGAAACCCGCCATCAACGCGGCTAGCCACTCCTGTAAACGGGCCCCAGAATTTGGCAACACACCTAGTAATCTACACCAGATACCGGCTCCCCTAAAAAATAGTATATCGACATCGTCCGAGACCATTTCTCGGCAGCCTCTACTGAAGGAAATAGAAGTTCAAACGGACCCGATCACTTCGGAAACCGAAAATGAGCTGCCCCCTCAAATAAACCAGCGCTCTGATGAAGAACAGAGCGGAGGGGAAAATAACTCAGAAAGCGAAGTGGAACCAGAGGAGGAGGAAGAAGAGGAGGAGGAACATATGCAACGCTACACAGAACTCGGACTAGAGCAAACCGTTTACAACGAAAAGAAGGCCCTAAACTTTACCAATGCCGTAACATACGTGGGCTGGAGATCACTGAGAACTAACAAACCTAGCCCGCAACAATGGACGTTTGCACTGCGAATCCTCACCCAGTACTATGAAAAGGGATATCATGAGTGCACTCTCGCCACCCTCCTGGATATCGCCCGAGAACTAACAGTAATGCACAGGTTTGAGGCAATTCCTGAGGGAGCATACAAGGAGCTACGGACCGCGGCAGAGCTAAATGATAGAGAACACCGGCGGAAGACCTTCAGGCTGCCGACCTAACAGCCCTTCTTAAGGCTAAAAATTGCCATATTATTAAAGGGAATCCAATTTGGCTTGGAATCCCAATTCGACTAACAACTTGGCCCTGAAAAGATTATGATTGGTTAGCTGCTAAACAACTCACAAAAATACGACACGAATGGAGATCACAAAATTTTTTAGGCTACTAAAAGCCAAACTGATTGGTTAATATTTTTTGGAAAATTCAAGTACGCATAGTACATAAAATATTAAAACTGAATAGTAGGTAAATTCACAACTCAGGAATATTTGACTCGGATGTGACTATCCACATGTTTGGCGTTAAGCTAGGGACCGCCCCGCACAAATAGGAAACTGGGCGTAAATTTGAACCAAATGTACCGTGTACTTGGCTGCAGTCTTGCTGCAAGAATACCTTGTTGGCGCCATTGCTGCCGGTTGCTTGATTGGGAGGCATTGTGAAATAGCGGTCATCGCACAAATTAAGTAGTGCACAAACGTGCACAATTAACGAGTCGCACATGCCAGATGGCGAAAAGCGACTATAATTCAAATTAGTAGTAGTAGTACTAGCTATCCATCGCCATAGAGTCAAGATGAGTTTAGAAGAGAAAATCAATACAGCAGTACGACGTTTGAAGACGTTAGGTCATCTCCTACATCGGATGGCATGCCGGGTCAGGAACATACTTCCAGGTAGTGTAAGGCAGCAACATCAAGCGTCTAGTCATGGGTGGTCGTAGCAATGATGAGGCGACAAAATGCTTAAAGACCTGCCCTCGCTGTGGGGTTCTGCCTTGAAGGTGCAGCTGTCCTCACCACTACACAACAGTCCTTCCTAGGACCAACCTAACGGCCCTTTTCAGGGCCACTCACTTATTTCAGAAAAGTGATACTAGTTATTCATTGCCAGTCTGTTTTATGTTTGTCTCGGTGTGTGTCTGTGTGTGTATCTTCGGAAGAAACAATAATATCTCCTTCCTTACAAGCTTGTGATAGTCGGTTTTGAATTATAAACATTAGTGTTTACTATCACAAAACATAAAATACCACCCCACCCCCGCCTTCACAAGTGTGTAAGAACGAATGTTGGATTGTTATACCGCGACACACACATGCATATATTATGCATATATTTTTATTTCTTTGGAATATATATATATATATATATATATATATAGTCGAAAGAATGAAAAATAGTAAAATTAATGATCTGTTATGTTATTATTGCGAGTCGACAGTTATGGGTGCTTTGGCGATAATTACCGCCGAGGCTATGACGTCTATCCCATCCTTGTTAGCTCGCGTATAAACAGAGTCATCTGAAAATTGGAGTCGTAGTTTATATACAAAGTTTTTCATTAATGACAATATAGATTTGAAATTCTAATCTACTCGTATTCAGCAAGTACGCATTAATTATCATCTTTCTGATTTTGATTTATGTCTTTTGGATTTCAGCAGAAATGATTTATAGTATTAATACAGCTTAAACAAAATCAAAATTAATCTAAAATCTAATTTTCTTAAATACAAATAAACCCCAAATGTACTTGGACGAAAAACAGATTTGAATCCATCTTCCTACATCTGTTTTGTTCATTCGATTGCAGGTAATTGATGTTTATCTTTCTATTTTATTATTCTATTAAGAATTTATTTTAAGAATATAGTTTCCTACCTACAAAATACAATATTTCTGATAATATCCCATTTCATCACAAAACGGAAACAAAGATATGATTTTGACAATACGGAATTATATTATGGTAGCTAAATGTGAACATTGGAATCAAGATGGTCTATTTATACATGTTCTGTAGTCATAAAGGTAGCGATGAATACGTCGTCATTGGTGAACAGTTTGTAAATTGAAATGCATTGTAAATTATAAATATATTATATGGGGGGGGGGAATATGTGACTGAGAAATTTAAATTAAATAAAAATATTCGACAGACGGTATAAAGTACGTCGAGGAATAAGAAAGGCAGCAAGAAACATAATAAAATTTAGATTTAATTAAATGAAACTCAAAGATTTACAGTTCAAAACTTTTAACTCTTAGGTGTAATAAAGAAAATAATCTTTTATAAAATAACATAGATCAAAATTTAGATTTTCAAAGGAATTAACGAACAATGTAAATAAAAACAATGTCACGTGACATATTAAATCGACCAAGTTTCAGTTATTGCGGGTTAAAAGCAAAGAGTATGTGAAATGCTACTAATCAAGGCTATAACGTCAATGTCTCCTCTATAGTTTTGTTGACACCTCTTTGCCTCTTCCCAGCATGTCTTGATGGTTAGGACGTAGAAATGACCCACTGTGTTCTGAAAGTGTTCTATTTTAGAATGTGTAAGTCCCTGTCCTCCCTTTGATATTTTATTATGTACAGGAATAATAAGTGTAAGGTAAGACTTTTGTCAGGGTTAACCTTTGCTCTGTTCTATCAAAATAATCGTAGTTATTTTATCCCATAAGTTTCGAGTAAAACTGTACTTTCTTCCCTCTGTCAGCTTTACAGTGGGCCTGGTTTCCGTGTTCTCTCTGCTGAGAACTTAGGATAGTACTCCCTTTTCTTGTGACACTGTGTCCAAGAGCTGGTTTCCTCTCCGATGCCCCCCCCCCCCCATGTTGTATTAAAGGTTGAAGTGACTTTTACCAGAGTCAAGTTGGTCCTTGTATAGTGTCTCATTGTAAGTGTTTGTTGTAATACAGCCTGTGAGTGGCATCAACTAGATCACACTTGTGGAGTTTTCATCCTTATCTAAACCATAGGTACAAAATTTTGAAAATATATTCTTTAAGCATAAATATTGGATAAATATGAAAATATAAAATAAAGTGTCTAGGTGTGTGTTTGGTTTTAGCTGCACACCTTAGCGTACTGATTATGTGAGAGGGAATTTTTTTCTTATGTTAAAGTATTATTAAGTTTTAAGACGGATTGAAAATTGTTAGCGCGCGGACGTGATGGAAAACATACGGAATGTGTGGTATACAAAGTCTAGTGTAGTTGTTCGCCATGGCGCACCTTAAATTGACCTTGGTGTGATTATAAAATTTAGGGGATTGAAATTAGTCTGCTAGAGGACGTAATTGAGAACATCATAGTGATATTTGATTGTAATAAAGATGAGTTTTAATTCATTCTTTGCAGTTGGCATGTCAAAATGCGTGTTCTATACTGTGGTCATAGTATGAGTCCAAATTAGAGATTTGCCTTCGCTATGCCATCAAGGTTCTGACTGGATAGTTAATTTTGATGGGGAGACCTGGGACGCTTGTTTCTACATTTTTACAGAAAATGCCTGCTCTGGATAGTGTTCTCCATGATGTGTTTTTCCAGACTGGGGAGAATGACGTTGGATTTTCTTCTCCTGGAGAGATTATCAGTCAGATCAGAGAGTCTTGTTTCCGGACCGGCGTATTTTGGTCCGCAAGTACTTTTCACTGTTTTTATGACGTATGGGATTGAAAAATGTCTTCACGCGGACGTGATGGAAAACATATGCTAAGTGAACTAGGACTTGATTTTAGTTATTGCAGCAATTGCAAAAAGCTACTTGGAGTTCCTTTAAGAAACTTCCTTTAAGAGAGAGCATTCACTTCGGTCGCCTTCTGCTCTTGTTTTGAATAATAAATTGTCAAAGGGGTTGGGATATTCGGGTGTCTGTACATCGTTGAAATACCGTTTAGGGCTCCTCTTTGAGGTAACTCACTTAGGGTAAGCATACCCTCAACTGCATTTCAACTTTGCTTGTTTTATAAAATGTATTACGGTAAAGTGGTGCAGGCCATTTCTCTTTGCCAGAAATTATGTTGTAGTAGCTTAAGCATGTAATTTTTGTTGTTTACTTTATTTTTATTTTATTGTGTGTGCGTAAAATCTATTCCATTTTTATTGGTTGATCGTAAGTTAAGTACTGTATTTCTTTCTTTGCTCCATTTTTATTGAGCGTGGGTGCGTGGTCTATTTATGATTTTGTGGTGTTGATTTCGTGGTGTTGGTTTGTTTTGTGTTGTTGGTTAGTTGCTGTACATTCAGATTCATTTGTCGTGTGGAGTTTGGTTGGTTGTTTTCTGGATTATTCGTCGGGGCTTTTGACATTGGTTCCATTCGTTTGTTTGGATTGGTGTTCATGTGTTTTGGGAATTGTCTAGTTGTTTCGGTAATAGTATCGTATTTTTTATTTTGTTTGTTTCCTTAGTATTCCTTTAATTCTTTTTGTTTGTGGGTTATCCTGTGGGGTTTTCTTTATGTCTTGTGACCTTGGTTGCGTGCATTTGCTTCTTGATTTCCTTTTCTTGTACTGCTGATTTATATTTCTTTCCTTTCTTTTCTTTTTGGGGTGAGGCCGGGGTTATGGTCCACTCAATTTTATCATCACTGCATGGGGGTGGCTTTGCAAGTTCTTCTTCCTGCGATTCCTGGCTTGGCGGTTTCTCGATTGAGGGTTCTTCTTGTTTTTCCTCTAAGCTGGTGGCTGTTGTTGTTTCTGCCTGTGTTGTCTTTATTTCCATGTTTCCTTCATTTTCCTCGTCCTCACTAATCTCTCCTATTAAGTCATTGATGTTGGCTGTCTTTCTAGCATAGGTCGTCCTTGTGTCTTGTTTGCAGTCTTTGCACTTATGTCCTTTCAGACTGCAATTTATGTCCTTTCAGACTGCAATTTAAGCATGGCCTTGTCTGTATACATGCTGGGTACCAGGTTTGTATGATTATTCCGTGAACTTAGAACAATTCATGGATTATGTCCACATCTTTCGCTTGTATTGCAGAATTCTTTTCCCAGTGTCTGTTTGTGGCCACCCTTTGAAATAGTCCCATCGTGCGTTATACACTGTTGTTCCAGTTCTACTTTTAAAACATTTCTTAACGGTGTCCAGTGGGATTTCCCTAAGGTACCTTGTGACATGAATGTCTATTAATTTTTACTCTGCCATTTTAGTTAAGGGTGGGTGGGGATGAAACCTGCACCAGTTGCCTTGGATCAGAATTATTTTAGGTAGTAGTTTTTCATAAACTGTGGGCTATATTAGCGGTGTCCTTCTTCGTATTCTTGTGATTGATTTAATTTTGTTTGGGCCGATGTCTCTAGCAATCAGCGCAGCAATGATAGCTGCATTCGAGGGCCTTTCAGACATATGTATTTTAACTTTTCAATTGATATTAATGTTCTGTCTGACTTTTTCTTTCAGCTCTGAATAAAGGGCTTTCTTAATATAGTTACAATATCGGTGTGTTGCGTTTGTTTTGTAAGGTGCGGAAGAAGTGGAAAGATAAAAGTTACCTTTGTGTTCATATTTGTCGCCTTTCTATTCTTGTCTTGTTGCAGCCCGTTTGGGAGGCATTCTGTTTGAACATAAATGAATCGTCTATGGTATCGTTGGCGATTTGTAGTCACGCGAGAGTTTTGCATACTTACTTACTTTGAAATTATAGTGGCGTGCGCACATATTGTGCATGTGCCACTGTTTAATGCCTGCATGGCAGACTGTTAAATATTCCTGGGGGAGGGTATAAGTGCCGCCTCCCCCAGGCTTTAATGCACTCAATGAGTGCTTCTAAATGAGCCGTCAGGCAGCGGAACGGTATCTGGAATGTTCCATGCTCGCCTGATTGGTTGGCTTGTTCGAGTGGGAATAGACGCATCACAGACTCATGTTTCAGTCACTTATACCAATCGGTGAGTGGGATTTGAGACACACACTCAGTTATGCGATGAGAGTTTTAGTGCATGGACTGCACGCTGCTAAATGATTGTCCGGAATTGGAAAAGTGAGCTTCAGTACAGTACAACGCCACCCAAGAAGCCGGGAGAGGGCCGCCAAACCTCACCGGAAGGCTCTCGCAGTTGCTGGGTTATTGATCCGGGTTGAAGTTTTTGGGAATTTTGAATGTCCGGTAATTTAATGTCGAAAGATGAAGAATTTTGGAGTATATTCTTTGCTGTTTATGAGGCGGAGATTTCTAAGTACCTCTGGTGACAGTCATCAGTATGTTAATTGTATATTTGTCACCTTGTGTGACTGGCCCTGATGGTCCTGGACTTAGACCATCTTATAGTCTGATAATTTGGGGGTCTATGAAATCTATTTTGTATTTGTTGAGGGCCTAACGGTCTGGGGTTTGTAACACATTGGTTTGGTTCCGTATCTGTACGTAAAAGGTTTTTTGTTTGCCACCTTGTGCGGCGGGGCCTGATGATACTATTTGGGGTCCTACTGTAGTTCATATGCTGCTTTACGTAGCCATTTGTGATGGCAGGCCCTGATGGTCTTGATTTTTGGACCATCTTATATCATCTAGGTATTTGGGGCATACTTGATTATTGGTGGGATGACTGTCATTTTTGGTGGAGAGATTAGTTGGTGTTAGTAGGGTTAGTTTTAAGAAGAGTAGAGGATAAAGAGTAGTGGATTTTTGTTTATTTTTGTTTATTTTTTTTATTTTTTATTTATTTATTTTTTTTAAAAATCTATTTGGGGTGGGTTTGCATGCGGGATAGTTATTTAGTTCATCGTGAGGTCGCTACACAATGAGGGGTGGGTGGGAGGCGTCATGTTGGTTATCTGGAATGTTATTGTGTTTTATTTGCGTGTGGTGTAATGATCCTCATTGCGTGATTGTGGGTAATTGAGATTTTTAAAGAGTGTCTTGTGTTTTGGTTGGCCATGCTGTTTGATACCTTAAAATCCAGGTCTGTGAACCCACGAGACCTGGAAGTGACAGTACTATGCACAGCAGCGGGGTGGGTGGAGGGCGTCATGCTGGTTATCTGAAATTTTATTGTGTTTTATTTGCGTGCGGTGTGATTATCCTCATTGCGTGATTGTGGGTAACTGAGATTTTTAACGAGTGTTTTGTGCTTTGGTTGGCCATGCTGTGTGATACCTTAAAATCCAGGTCTTTGAACCCACGAGACCTGGAAGTGACAGTACTATATACAGCAGAGGGGTGGGCCGTAAACCGAAGCCCCCACCCCATCTCGCACCACCTGGTTTGCTTATCAGTTTTTCCGAGGAACACCCGCTCAGTGTTTAAGGATGTTATTTGTTGGTTTGTGTGGTTTTATTGTTGGTAATTTTTATATTTTATCCCTAAGTTTGGTCTCATTTAGGAATAGTAGGATGTTTTTATAAGTAGTAGCGATATTGGGGTTGGTTTTTCCTAGTTTTGCTTGTTGTACTTATTAGCTTTATATGTGGGCCCCTCGCTAGCTCCCAGCTATTTCAGCTGGTAACAATTGAGGTGTCCCCTCCCCCATGCTGCTTAAATGTATAAAAGGAAACTCATGCTATCGCCACAAAGCCCCTCCCTGAGTAGGGAGTTAACCCAACAGGAGGATGAGGGTAACAAGACTACGCAGACAATCATCCTCTCGGTTAGGACAACGATGGTGTACAAGAAAACAAAGACGGACAGGACAATGACAATACCACGCAAAAAACTGAACACGACAGAGACCGGATTAGACATGGAAAATGAAATGGAAATTGGAAAAATGATGAATTAGAAAGCGAAATTGATTCAGCTTCAAATTCAAAACTAGAAGAGGCTCTGTAGTCCAGAGCCCCTCATTAATGACAAATAAATAGTTTCTTACTAATAATAAAATAAGTAATGTGACAAAATTAAGAGAGATTATCCAAAGAAACGAAACAAAACAATTTGTAGCAAATAATAAATATATATTTCCCGAAAGAAACAACTTTTCATTGAGAAACGTAATAAAACAACATAATCTAACAGCTAAACTTAATAAGACGAACGAACATACATACAAAAACGCAATAATAACAGACCATAAAATGGAAGCTAAATAACAAAATTTTAAACGATACAGTAAATAACAAAATTCCCTATAGAGGATATTTTAAAACTCAGATTAAAAAAGAATGCCATGCAATATTCAAATATGAGGGTCGAAAAATTAAAATGGGGAAAAAAATGAATTAAAAATTGGATTAAGCAACTCACCTAATGAAGAAATTAAAAGGCAAATGTAAAAGAATGAAAGAAATAGAAGATAAATAAGTCACGGACTGCAGATTAGAGCAGGGAAGTTTACAAAAATCTATATAAAAAAAAGCTCAAGGTCTGTACAAAAGGAAAAAAATCCTGGAAATATTAGAGTTAACAATATTACATATACAAAAAGGATGATATTTTAATAGCATATTTACAGATTACAAAGAACTATATACAACGCAAAAAATGACAGTGAGATATACAGTCCGCATTCGGGGCACGTACTAGCTGTGGGCGGGTGAGTCGTCTACCAAGACAAATGTACATCCCAGCAAAAGTACAATTATGATAAGACGACTTTGCACGGAGAGAAGCACGATCAAAGAAAATTAAAGGTAGTGCGACTCTTTGAGCGAGAATTTAAAAATAATAGAGAAAATGAGAAACGACACACAAACAAAACACACACAAAAACACGAGGCATTTATTTTATTTTTGTATGGAACACCGTTTCTCATCAAAAACACAATGAATCAAAAAGAGAAATTCACTTCAAAATCTTTACGTCAAAATCTTTTTTTAATTTTTTTTAAAACTTTTTTTATTTAAAAAATAATATTCTATCCGATGATAGTTCAAATGATAGACAACTGTATCTGGGAAAATTTGACATAAAAGCTGTCCTAACACAAGTATCTATAGCATACAAACAATATAGCAAACATACACATAGCAATCACAGGACATAGGAGATCTCTAGAAAAGATCACTTAATAACAAAGGGGAAGGGACTTTATTTCGGACATTGAAGCCGAGATAGGACGAACAATCCTGTAGAAGACGTTAGGGTTAACAAATACCCCACACAAAAAAAAAAAGAAATGTTTTAATTTAAATAAATTTTTGCTTCAAAATTCTGTTTGGATAAGAAAAGCATTGTAACACACCTTAGGGGGAAAAACACCAACACATGAAATCACTTTTTCAGTTTTTTCGAAACGGGAGGGGGGTATCTGTATAAAATTTATAAAGGTTTTTATATGTTCGTGTTACCCCAAATATATTTGCTGTTGTTTTTGATATATTATTTTGGAATTTGGAGTTGATCTTTCTTATTTGGTACTGGTCGAGGTACCCGGTGTAGTCCCTTAACCTTCCTATTTTTTTTTAGATTTTGGGTTCTGTACTTCCCGCCAGAGGCCGATGTCTAAGGTTGGTTCCTTCCCCCGTTTTCCTTTGTGATCTTTGCCTGAGATCTCCCACTGTCCTGTGTTTGCTATGTGTATATTGCAATTTTGTGTGTTTGCTTCTGTTTTCATGTAAGGACG
>JAECUM010088235.1:0-17657 GCA_016617855.1 Megalonaias nervosa | reverse complement strand
AAAAAGAAGAGGAGTAGGAACAGAAGCTAGGGATCCTGCCTCACCTCATGCTAAGACCTGTGTGTGAGGTGAAACCTGAGGTGAGGACACCAACGCCTCCACAATCGCCACTTCCACAACAAAGACTGCCTCAGCCTCTGCCACCAGTACCACCAGTACCAAGAGTCGCTGTCCCCCAGATAGAAAACTGGGAGGAGGAGGCAATGGAGGAGTTGGAGAGACAACGACAAGAGTGGGAGCCGCAGAGACCTCATCCCTGTGTGTGGCATAGAAGAAGAAGACAGAGGGAACAACAAGTGTTCACGATCCCACAAATAGAGGAGTGGGATAGTGAAGCCACTCAACCTCCCTCTGCGCTTCCAAGAGAAAGGTTGAACTGGGAGCAAGACTGGAGCAGACGTTGTGTCTGTGGAGCCTGACCTGGGAGGTGTAACCATTAGCCAGGTGCATCTGAAGTTAGAGAAACAGCCCTTCTCAGGGCTAACCAGATTTCTAGAAAAGAGACACTATTCAAGTTGCCAATTTGTGTGAATGTAGAGTAGTGTGACTATAAACACTCACTCATTTACTAATATGTGTATGTGTGTATGTGTATGTTGTGTTTTCGTTCGTTTGTGTGGATAGTATATATGGTGTGTTTTTTCTTCTTTTACCGTTTGTGTGGATAGTATATAATATATGAAGTGAGTGTATGGGATGTTTTCCTTCACGTCCGTGCTCCACGGATATAATGAATTAAGGCATAGTTGGTTCTGAATGATTGATGCAGCCTACGTGGTGGAAAGGCTTGAAAAAGATTGGAGCTATCAAGTCTCGAAAGACTTTGTGATCAGTCAAGTCACTAGCCTCAAAGTAGCCAGGGATCTGGTGGCAGGAATGGTAGAAGAGGAGGTGGAAAAATTAAGAGGATTCATCAATCCTAAGTATGTAAGAATAGGCACATTGAAGGAAGCACTTGATCTTGTCATACAAGTGAGGAGCTTCTTGCTAGACACATTTAATTGGACAGAGTGGTCTTTTGTCCATTGGGCCTTACAACAATTAAGGAAAGCCGAAGACAAGATGAAAAACGTGATGGAAGAAGAGGTAAAGAAAATCAAAGACACCTGGACAAAAGAGAGAAAGGAGAAGGAAAAGAGAAAGATAAAAGAAGAGTTTGAAAGACTGAACATCAACTGGATGAAGGTACAGGAAAAGTTTAGAGCTATGGGACATCCTGACTGGATTCCAGAAGAAGAAAAGAAGAAGAAGAAGAAAGGAATCATTGAAAAAGTGAGAACATGGTGGAAGAAGTGGAGACAATAGAAGAAGAACCCAAAGGTCCTTTTCAGGGCCACTTTCATATGCCTGGAAAAGATATTTATTCTTTCTTGCCTATATATGTGTTATCTATGTGTTGTATATGTCTCTGTCTCTATTGTATTTGTCTCTACCTAGAATAGCTGCGCGTATTCAGGTCAGCCACTTGCTACATTATTGCAAGTGTCCAGTACCATGACGTCACCCTATACAGAATTCCCTAGACGCTATACATGCCCAGGGTGTGCCATTTGACGCTATACAGGCCCAGGGGGGATCTGTAATGTATTTTCCCATTGACTTTTTACTTACGCTACTTGCACGCTCGCGCCGTTTGGGCAAACGCCTTTAGTATAAACAACGTACCTGATCGACTCCATCACTGAGGTGTTATGTATATTTAATTTGCTTTGCTTCTTATTTTTATTTTCATTTGTATTATTTCATTATATGCTATTGTAATGTAACATTGTATACTGGACTTGAATTGTCCAAAATTTAGTTCATTTCTGGTTGACCTAAACTGACTTTATTCTGCAAACAACAAATACATAGTTAAATTATTCTATATGTGCATAGGTTTAAAATCAGTATTGTTATTAATAGAAATAAATATGTTATTTGGGTCTATGTCTATGTTTTGGAATTTCCTTAGTGTATTTTATATAGTCTAGGTTCTGGTTTTTATTTTGTAAACATCTGGATCATTCCAGAAGGTTATTTTTCATTAGGTAGTAGCTTCGTTTAGAAAATGTTAATTTTGACCTGAGATCAAGTACAAAACTATATAATCTTGTAACTGAGAGGATTTTTCAGTCGTGCTTTAAAATCTAGCACTTTAAAGTTGTATTATATGTTGTGTCCATTATTTCATTTTGGGCTGAAAATTTTATTTCTTCAAATTATTGAAATCAAGTGATTAATTTCTCTGGAACTACAAAAGTGCTCTAATAAAATTCTTGAATAAAGAAATTCACTGGAATTTACAGTGAATTCAAACCTGGAATTATATTACTAAGATTCAACAAAAGACTGTTGACACATAACACTCTACAAGCTACCACAGAAACAACATCTCCTTCAGTTTTTTTAAAATTTATTTTGGACTTCTATTGAATTTTATTCAGGACATTAAATTTTTGGGACTTGTGTCTGTAATTTTTTGATCATTTTGGGATTCATTTCGCAATGCCGTCAGTTCTTTTGTCTCATTTTCCCTTTGTATTCAAGGGAAGTAAATTATTTGTTAAATTTTTACAAAGCTTGTTGCCTTTCACTCTTTTCTGTTACTTAATTTAAGAGCATAGTCTCGTAACAAAGGAAACTTTAAATTTCATCTGAAAATTTGTAAGTGATTTTTTTACTTCTATGTAAGCATAGCGATCATAGTGTGTGTGTGTGTGTGTGTGTGTGTGTGTGTGTGTGTGTGTGTGTGTGTGTGTGTGTGTGTTTTCTTGGTATCAACATTCGCGAATCGCTCGAATGTCATCATCCCCTCGCTCTACTGATTATAACTTCACAGCCTCCCTCTGGATGGATTGGGCGAACGTTGATGCCTTTATTGTGATAGCATATGCCTTACATAATTTAAAAAACTACAAGCATTATTAAGTTTCAGTGAAGTGACTGTGAGGCAAGGCGTCTTTATTTACACCATTTATGACCTTATCGCGTCAGACATCTTAAATGTAATAAAACAAAGAAGACGATCTTTGGAAATTAATTGATCACTCTTGAATGAGTACGTCATAGACAAGGAAGTAGGATACTGCCAATCATTTCATTTGATTGTCCCTTATAATATAATCTAACATCAGATATGGGCAAACTGGACCACACTAATGTAAAAGCATATGTAGAACAGATATTTTTCAGAGCAATATATATATATATATATATATATATATATATATATATATATATATATATATATATATATATATATATATATAACCCGAAACAATGCAGTGCTAGCATAGGACTGTAACAATGTTGGTCATGTTGTAAACACACAGATTACACGTAACTGAGTAGATGAACAAGTCTAGATATACATATAGGATACTTTTTTGAGCAGGTATAAAGACATATTCCAGGAGTGAAGCAGCTTGTGACAATATGAAACATGCAGATATGAGCACATATTTTAGGAGTGAAGCAGTTTGTGACAATATGAAATATTTCCACTTCTCGAGTGAAAGTAAAGTTGATTTTCTTTTTATCATATATTTTATAAAGGCGAAAGCCGTAGATTTGCATGGATCATTCTCCATTATGTATCAATGTTATTGTCGGCCTCATTAATATATCGATAAAAAAAGGTTCCGAATTTACAATAATTTTAAGACAGCTCCTATATATTATGGTTCATAGTGTGCATTTTGTCAAATTAATGACTGGTTCCGAACGAAACGAATAGATTTGTTTTTGGTTTTGTTTTCGTTAAGACATTTCCTGCCCGGATTAATAAACTGACAGTGTTTGAGTGGGGTTACTAAATATCGTAAAGGAACACACCATATAAGTTCAGTCACTGACAATTTGCATGATTCATGTGGAAAGCTATTATTAAACAAAAAGTTAGTAGTTGAAGCCTACTATGTGTTGTTTTGAGTTCGTTATATATATATATATATATATATATATATATATATATATATATATATATATATAGATAGATAGATAGATAGATAGATAGATAGATAGATAGATATACTACAGGTTTGACATTTAAACGTATGTCTATCCGAATCGAGACAGACAGAGACAGACAGACAGACAGGGAGAGACAGGGAGAGAAAAAATGAGCAGAAGAAAACTTAAATAGGCATAAACAAAGAAATCCAAATATGAATAGCATACATAAAGTGCAGATATCTTTCCTAAAAGGACAAGAAAGTAGTTCAAAAGGTGATATCGTTACTGCTTGATATCAGTTATTTTTCTCCCACTGATACGTTTCATTATCTCATTATGAAATATTAAATAATACAGCCGTTCATGCAATATGTAATCGATTTCCATGCTTCGTGAGAATACGAAACCTGTAAATTATGAACTTCAATACTTATTGAACATATTGTTATAAAAAAATAACTAATAACAGGAAATAAATGGCATAATTATAGATTAACCGTGTGTTTACAAATATTGACAAATAGCATGAATGCATAATTAATGTAGTTTATTTCTAGTATTATCAACAAACAGCGTTTAGTCTTTTGCGTCTCCTGATTCAATCTTAACCAGTCAAGATATATGTTACAAAGCTTGATATAACTGTAAATGTTAGGGTATATTGTATTTTACGCAAGCGCTTCTTAACAGCCAGTCAGAAAATCGTTTCACCCTGATTAATGTGATTAAAAAGATGATTTTTAAATTCGAATCAAATTTAGGCGCATGCATCCTTAGATAGTTCAGAATACACACTACTGTGAGATTTAATCCTCTTGGCTTTTCATTGTAAAGAGTGTCATGGTATTAGATTTGTAACTTGTCATGGTATTAGTCTTAAAACTTGTCATGGTATTTAACTTAAATGTGTGTAAAACTACAAGTCACGATACAGCTCGCCTTCTTTAAAACTAATCGAAATACATATTCAATTGTTACGACTATATGGTCTTAAACTAAGTAACAGGCAAGAGTGAAAACCAAAACGTTTTGTAAAATTCAACGAATAATTTATTTCCCTACAATACAAACTGAAAATCTGAAAGAACTTACAGTATTATGAATTTAATCCCAAATAGTCGTAAACGTTCTATCACAAGTCCAAACATATGAAGATCCAATCGAATTTCAGTGGTTTTCAATTCAAAATAAATTCAGATATTGAATGTGTTGATGTGCCTGTAGCCTCGAATGTGCTAATGTTCAAACGACCTCAGATGTGGGGATGTGTTAATAGTCATTTGATGTATCACAATAATTTCATCCAAAATGTCATAGACTAAATTCACTATAATTCCAAATTAATGTTTTATTCCAAGAATATTATTGAGCAGCTTGTAATTCCAGTTAATAATAACTTGAATAAAGAATTTCAACTTAACACAAAAAAATAAGACTAATTCTGCTTCAAATAAACAACATTGGTACTAAAACACTAAAAGCTATGACACAATAACAGTGCCAGTTTGTAGGTCAGTCTCCACTCTAAAACATTTAAAGTTATCAACACGTTTGTGAATTTCTAAGTCGAAAACTGTGTCCTAGACACAGATTCAAATAAACATGTTTACCTCCATTAATCTGAATAGTTAATCTTGGAGAAATATTAGCTATATATCATGTTGTTTACAAAATAAACGTCACTGGTCTGGTACACTATTAACTTCATTTTGGACTAAAGTAAATTGCAAAATACAGATATAAATAATATATAATCACTAAGAAATAGATAGAGGATATTTTCTTTTCATACGTTATCACCGGATATTTTTCATTGTGTGGTACCAAAAACATAATATTTTAACGAGTAGAGAAGCTGCTTGTTAAAATTTATAGCTTTTAGTACCACAAGGTGAAACACATCTGGTATTAATGTAGGAAAGGAAAATGTTATTTTTATTATATATCAAACTTGCTCCACAATCGAACTTTAGAAGATTTAAACTCAGTCACATTCACCTGATACCAGGCCGACCAGTCCTAACACTAACCTCTTAATGCTGAGCGCCTAACGAGGGAGCTGTTAGCACCATTTTTATAAGTCTTTGGTATGACTCAGCCGGAATTCGAACCCGCGACCTCCCGCATCCGAGACGGACTCTCTAACCACTAGGCCACAGGAGCGGAAGGTAAACATAAACTTTATTTAATATTCCTAATTAGTAAAAATTAGTACACTCTGGAGCTATGGTCATACATTCTACTATATGCTTCTGAGTTTCACAGATAAATTTATTAGATGCAGCTACGAATGAGAAACTCAATTGATTCTTAAAATGGAATTACAGTTTATATCCGTGTATAACTCTAGCCCAGCAGCAAACAGCATAGACCCGAATCTGCCGTAGCATAATCAGCTGGCAGGTCAGAGGGAACACTTTTTTCTGGATGTAGTAACTGTAACGAAAGCGAAGACACTGATCTGCAGCATCATTATGTGATTCAATATCACATAATGATCTCTACTCTCAAATCGGCTGAAAGTTATAAGGGCACAATACTTCAGGCTCCACCAGAAAAATAAAAACAATCATTAACTCCACCAGAAACAACAAAAACAATTATTTACTCCACCAGAAACAACAAAAACAATTATTTCCTCCACCAGATACAACAAAAACAATTATTTATGGTTATGCCTAAGAGGATAGATACCTGTAGCTAATGTAGATAATAGTGTTTTGTATTCCGACAGGAAGTAGAATGTTTTAATGTAGATAATAGTGTTTCGTATTCCGACAGGAAGTAGAATGTTTTAATGGAGATAATAGTGTTTCGTATTCCGACAGGAAGTAGAATATTTTAATGGAGATAATAGTGTTTCGTATTCCGACAGGAAGTAGAATATTTTAATCGAGATAATAGTGTTTCGTATTCCGACAGGAAGTAGAATGTTTTAATGTTGATAATAGTGTTTCGTATTCCGACAGGAAGTAGAATGTTTTAATGGAGAAAATAGTATTTCGTATTCCGACAGGAAGTAGAATATTTTAATGTAGATAATAGTGTTTCGTATTCCGACAGGAAGTAGAATGTTTTAATCGAGATAATAGTGTTTCGTGTTCCGACAGGAAGTAGAATCTTTTAATGGAGATAATAGTGTTTCGTATTCCGACAGGAAGTAGAATGTTTTAATGGAGATTATAGTGTTTCTCATTCCGAGAGGAAGTAGAATATTTTAATGTAGATAATAGTGTTTCGTATTCCGACAGGAAGTAGAATGTTTTAATGTAGATAATAGTGTTTCGTATTCCGACAGGAAGTAGAATGTTTTAATGCAGATAATAGTGTTTCGTATTCCGACAGGAAGTAGAATGTTTTAATGGAGATAATAGTGTTCAGTATTCCGACAGGAAGTAGAATGTTTTAATGTAGATAATAGTGTTCAGTATTCCGACAGGAAGTAGAATGTTTTAATGTAGATAATAGTGTTCCGTATGTTTCAATGGTGATAATAGTGTTCAGTATTCCGACAGGAAGTAGAATGTTTTAATGTAGATAATAGTGTTTCGTATTCCGACAGGAAGTAGAATGTTTTAATGTAGATAATAGTGTTTCGTATTCCGACAGGAAGTAGAATGTTTTACTGTAGATAATAGTGTTTCGTATGTTTTAATGGAGATAATAGTGTTCAATATTCCGATAGGAAGTAGAATGTTTTAATGTAGATAATAGTGTTTCGTATTACGACAGGAAGTAGAATGTTTTAATGGAGATAATAGTGTTTAGTATTCCGACAGAAAGTAGAATGTTTTAATGGAGATAATAGTGTTTCGTATTCCGACAGGAAGTAGAATGTTTTAATGGAGATACTAGTGTTCAGTATTCCGACAGGAAGTAGAATGTTTTAATGCAGATAATAGTGTTTCGTATTCCGACAGGAAGTAGAATGTTTTAATGTAGATAATAGTGTTCCGTATGTTTCAATGGAGATAATAGTGTTTCGTATTCCGACAAGAAGTAGAATATTTTAATGGAGATAATAGTGTTTCGTATTCCGACAAGAAGTAGAATGTTTTAATGCAGATAATAGAGGTTCGTATTCCGACAGGAAGTAGAATGTTTTAAGGCAGATAATAGCGTTTCGTATTCCGACAGGAAGTAGAATGTTTTCATGGAGATAATAGTGTTCAGTATTTCGACAGGAAGTAGAATGTTTTAATGGAGATACTAGTGTTCAGTATTTCGACAGGAAGTAGAATGTTTTAATGCAGATAATAGTGTTTCGTATTCCGACAGGAAGTAGAATGTTTTAATGTAGATAATGATGTTTCGTATTCCGATAGGAAGTAGAATGTTTTAATGTAGATAATAGTGTTTCGTATTCCGACAGGAAGTAGAATGTTTTAATGTAGATAACAGTGTTTCGTATTCCGACAGGAACTAACATGTTTCAATGCAGAAAATAGTGTTTCGTATTCCGACAGGAAGTAGAATGTGTAAATGGAGATACTAGTGTTCAGTATTCCGACAGGAAGTAGAATGTTTTAATGTAGATAATAGTGTTTCGTATTCCGACAGGAAGTAGAATCTTTTAATGGAGATAATATTATTTCGTATTCCGACACGAAGTAGAATATTTTAATGGAGATAATAGTGTTTCGTATTCCGACAGGAAGTAGAATGTTTTAATGCAGATAATAGTGGTTCGTATTCCGACAGGAAGTAGCATGTTTCAATGCAGAAAATAGTGTTTCGTATTCCGACAGGAAGTAGAATGTGTAAATGGAGATAATAGTGTTCAGTATTCCGACAGGAAGTAGAATGTTTTAATGGAGATAATAGTGTTCAGTATTCCGACAGGAAGTAGAATGTTTCAATGGAGATAATAGTGTTCAGTATTCCGACAGGAAGTAGAATTTTTTAATGTAGATAATAGTGTTTCGTATTCCGACAGGAAGTAGAATGTTTCAATGTAGATAATAGTGTTTCGAATTCCGACAGGAAGTAGAATGTTTTAATGTAGATAATGGTGTTTCGTATTCCGATAGGAAGTAGAATGTTTAATTTAGATTATAGTGTTTCGTATTCCGACAGGAAGTAGAATGTTTTAATGTAGATAACAGTGTTTCGTATTCCGACAGGAAGTAGCATCTTTCAATGCAGATAATAGTGTTTCGTATTCCGACAGGAAGAAGAACGTGTAAATGGAGATAATAGTGTTCAGTATTCCGACAGGAAGTAGAATGTTTTAATGTAGATAATAGTGTTTCGTATTCCGACAGGAAGTAGAATCTTTTAATGGAGAAAATAGTGTCTCGTATTCCGACACGAAGTAGAATATTTTAATGTAGATAATAGTGTTTCGTATTCCGACAGGAAGTAGAATGTTTTAATGCAGATAATAGTGTTTCGTATTCCGACAGGAAGTAGAATGTTTTAATGCAGATAATAGCGTTTCGTATTCCGACAGGAAGTAGAATGTTTTAATGGAGATAATAGTGTTCAGTATTTCGACAGGAAGTAGAATGTTTTAATGGAGATACTAGTGTTTAGTATTCCGACAGGAAGTAGAATGTTTTAATGTAGATAATAGTGTTTCGGATTCCGACAGGAAGTAGAATGTTTTAATGTAGATAATGGTGTTTCGTATTCCGATAGGGTGTAGAATGTTTTAATGTAGATAATAGTGTTTCGTATTCCGACAGGAAGTAGAATGTTTTAATGTAGATAACAGTGTTTCGTATTACGACAGGAAGTAGCATGTTTCAATGAAGAAAATAGTGTTTCGTATTCCGACAGGAAGTAGAATGTGTAAATGGAGATAATAGTGTTCAGTATTCCGACAGGAAGTAGAATGTTTTAATGGAGATAATAGTGTTCAGTATTTCGACAGGAAGTAGAATTTTTTAATGTAGATAATAGTGTTTCGTATTCCGACAGGAAGTAGCATGTTTCAATGTAGATAATGGTGTTTCGTATTCCGATAGGAAGTAGAATGTTTTAATGTAGATAATAGTGTTTCGTATTCCGACAGGAAGTAGCATGTTTCAATGCAGATAATAGTGCTTCTTATTCCGACAGGAAGTAGAATGTGTCAATGGAGAAGATAGTGTTCAGTATTCCCACAGGAAGTAGAATGTTTTAATGTAGATAATAGTGTTTCGTATTCCGACAGGAAGTAGAATGTTTAAATGCAGATAATAGTGGTTCGTATTCCGACAGGAAGTAGAATGTTTTAATGAAGATAATAGTGTTCAGTATTTCGACACGAAGTAGAATGTTTTCATGTAGATAATAGTGTTTCGCATTCCGACAGGATGTGGCATGTTTCAATGCAGATAATAGTGTTTCGTATTCCGACAGGAAGTAGAATGTGTTAATGGAGATAATAGTGTTCAGTATTCCGACAGGAAGTAGAATGTTTTAATGGAGATAATAGTGTTCAGTATTCCGACAGGAAGTAGAATGTTTTCATGTAGATAATAGTGTTTCGCATTCCGACAGGAGGTAGAATGTTTTAATGTAGATAATGGTGTTTCGTATTCCGACAGGAAGTAGAATTTTTTAATGGAGATAATAGTGTTTCGTATTCCGACAGGAAGTAGAATGTTTTAATGTAGATAATAGTTTTTCGTTATTCCGACAGGATGTAGAATGTTTTAATGTAGATAATGGTGTTTCGTATTCCGATAGGAAGTAGAATTTTTTAATGTAGATAATAGTGTTTCGTATTCCGACAGTAAGTAGAATGTTTTAATGTAGATAATAGTGTTTCGTATTCCGACAGGAAGTAGCATGTTTCAATGCAGATAATAGTGTTTCTTATTCCGACAGGAAGTAGAATGTGTTAATGGAGATCATAGTATTCAGTATTCCGACAGGAAGTAGAATGTTTTAATGTAGATAATGGTGTTTCGTATTCCGGTAGGAAGTAGAATGTTTTAATGTAGATAATAGTGTTCAGTATTCGGACAGGAGGTAGAATGTTTTAATGGAGATAATAGTGTTCAGTATTCCGACAGGAAGAAGAATGTTTCAATGTAGATAATGGTGTTTCGTATTCCGACAGGAAGTAGAATGTTTTAATGTAGATAATAGTGTTCAGTATTCGGACAGGAGGTAGAATGTTTTAATGGAGATAATAGTGTTCAGTATTCCGACAGGAAGAAGAATGTTTCAATGTAGATAATGGTGTTTCGTATTCCGACAGGAAGTAGAATGTTTTAATGTAGATAATAGTGTTCAGTATTCGGACAGGAGGTAGAATGTTTTAATGGAGATAATAGTGTTCAGTATTCCGACAGGAAGAAGAATGTTTCAATGTAGATAATGGTGTTTCGTATTCCGACAGGAAGTAGAATGTTTTAATGTAGATAATAGTGTTCAGTATTCGGACAGGAGGTAGAATGTTTTAATGGAGATAATAGTGTTCAGTATTCCGACAGGAAGTAGAATCTTTTAATGTAGATAATAGTGTTTCGTATTCCGACAGGAAGTAGAATTTTTTAATGTAGATAATAGTGTTTCGTATTCCGACACGAAGTAGAATATTTTAATGTAGATACTAGTGTTTCGTATTCCGACAGGAAGTACAATGTTTTAATGGAGATAATAGTGTTTCGTATTCCGACAGGAAGTAGAATGTTTTAATGTAGATAATAGTGTTTCGTATTCCGACAGGAAGTAGAATGTTTTAATGTAGATAATAGTGTTTCGTATTCCGACAGGAAGTAGAATGTTTTAATGTAGATAATAGTGTTTCGTATTCCGACAGGAAGTAGAATGTTTTAATGTAGATAATAGTGTTTCGTATTCCGACAGGAAGTAGAATGTTTTAATGCAGATAATTGTGTTCAGTATTCCGACAGGAAGTAGAATGTTTTAGTGTAGATAATAGTGTTTCGTATTCCGACAGGAAGTAGAATGTTTTAATGTAGATAATAGTGTCCCGTATTCCGACATGAAGTAGATTGTTTTAATGTAGATAATAGTGTTTCGTATTCCGACAGGAAGTAGAATGTTTTAATGTAGATAATGGTGTTTCGTATTCCGACAGGAAGTAGAATGTTTTAATGTAGGTAATGGTGTTTCGTATTCCGACAGGAAGTAGAATGTTTTAATGTAGATAATAGTGTTTCGTATTCCGACAGGAAGTAGTATGTTTTAATGGAGATAATAGTGTTCAGTATTCCGACGGGAAGTAGAATGTTGTAATGGAGATAATAGTGTTCAGTATTCCGACAGGAAGTAGAATATTTTAATGTAGATAATTTTGTTTCGTATTCCGACAGGAAGTAGAATATTTTAATGTAGATAATAGTGTTTCGTATTAAGACACGAAGTAGAGTATTTTCATGTAGAAACTAGTGTTTCGTATTCCGACAGGAAGTAGAATGTTTTAATGGAGATAATAGTGTTTCGTATTCCGACAGGAAGTAGAATGTTTTAATGTAGATAATAGTGTTTCGTGTTCCGACAGGAAGTAGCATGTTTTAATGTAGATAATAGTGTTTCGTATTCCTACAGGAAGTAGAATGTGTTTATGGAGATAATAGTGTTCAGTATTCCGACAGGAAGTAGAATGTTATAATGGAGAAAATAGTGTTCAGTATTCCGACAGGAAGTAAAATGTTTTAATGTAGATAATAGTGTTTGGGATTCCGAGAGGTAGTAGAATGTTTTAATGCAGATAATAGTGTTTCGTATGTTTTCATGGAGATAATAGTGTTCAGTGTTCCGACAGGAAGAATAATGTTTTAATGCAGATAATAATGTTTCGTATTCCGACAGGAAGTAGAATGTTTTAATGTCGGTAACAGTGTTTCGTTTTCCGACAGGAAGTGGAATGTTTTAATGTAGATACTAGTGTTTCGTATTTCGACAGGAAGCAGAATGTTTTAATGTAGATAATAGTGTTTCGTATTCCGACAGGAACTAGCATATTTTAATGCAGATAATAGTTTTTCGTTACCTACAGGAAGTAGAAGGTGTTTATGGAGATAATAGTGTTCAGTATTCCGACAGGAAGTAGAATCTTATAATGGAGAAAATAGTGTTCAGTATTCCGACAGGAAGTAGAATGTTTTAATGTAGATAATAGTCTTTTGTATTACGAGAGGTAGTAGAATGTTTTAAGGTAGATAATAGTGTTTCGTATGTTTTCATGGAGATAATAGTGTTCAGTATTCCGACAGGATGAAGAATGTTTTAATGTAGATAATGGTGTTTCGTATTCCGACAGGAAGTAGAATGTTTTAATGTTGATAATAGTGTTTCGTATTCCGACAGGAAGTAGAATGTTTTAATGTTGATAATAGTGTTTCGTATTCCGACAGGAAGTAGAATGTTTTAATGTAGATAATAGTGTTTCGTATTCCGACAGGAAGTAGCATGTTTTAATGCAGATAATAGTGTTTCTTATTCCGACAGGAAGTAGAATGTGTTAATGGAGATAATAGTGTTTCGTATTCCGACAGGAAGTAGAATGTTTTAATGGAGATAATAGTGTTCAGTATTCCGACAGGAAGTAGAATGTTTTATTGTAGATAATAGTATTTCGTATTCCGACAGGAAGTAGAATGTTTTAATGGAGATAATAGTGTTCAGTATTCCGACAGGAAGTAGAATGTTTTAATGTAGATAATAGTGTTTCGTATTCCGAGAGGAAGTAGAATGTATTAATGTAGATAATAGTGTTTCGTATGTTTTCATGCAGATAATAGTGTTCAGTATTCCGACAGGAAGTAGAATGTTGTAATGGAGATAATAGTGTTCAGTATTCCGACAGGAAGTAGAATATTTTAATGTAGATAATTTTGTTTCGTATTCCGACAGGAAGTAGAATATTTTAATGTAGATAATAGTGTTTCGTATTCCGACACGAAGTAGAGTATTTTCATGTAGAAACTAGTGTTTCGTATTCCGACAGGAAGTAGAATGTTTTAATGGAGATAATAGTGTTTCGTATTCCGACAGGAAGTAGAATGTTTTAATGTAGATAATAGTGTTTCGTGTTCCGACAGGAAGTAGCATGTTTTAATGTAGATAATAGTGTTTCGTATTCCTACAGGAAGTAGAATGTGTTTATGGAGATAAGAGTGTTCAGTATTCCGACAGGAAGTAGAATGTTATAATGGAGAAAATAGTGTTCAGTATTCCGACAGGAAGTAAAATGTTTTAATGTAGATAATAGTGTTTGGTATTCCGAGAGGTAGTAGAATGTTTTAATGCAGATAATAGTGTTTCGTATGTTTTCATGGAGATAATAGTGTTCAGTATTCCGACAGGAAGAATAATGTTTTAATGCAGATAATAATGTTTCGTATTCCGACAGGAAGTAGAATGTTTTAATGTCGGTAACAGTGTTTCGTTTTCAGACAGGAAGTGGAATGTTTTAATGTAGATACTAGTGTTTCGTATTTCGACAGGAAGCAGAATGTTTTAATGTAGATAATAGTGTTTCGTATTCCGACAGGAACTAGCATATTTTAATGCAGATAATAGTTTTTCGTTACCTACAGGAAGTAGAATGTGTTTATGTAGATAATAGTGTTCAGTATTCCGACAGGAAGTAGAATCTTATAATGGAGAAAATAGTGTTCAGTATTCCGACAGGAGGTAGAATGTTTTAATGTAGATAATAGTCTTTTGTATTACGAGAGGTAGTAGAATGTTTTAAGGTAGATAATAGTGTTTCGTATGTTTTCATGGAGATAATAGTGTTCAGTATTCCGACAGGATGAAGAATGTTTTAATGTAGATAATGGTGTTTCGTATTCCGACAGGAAGTAGAATGTTTTGATGTTGATAATAGTGTTTCGTATTCCGACAGGAAGTAGAATGTTTTCATGTAGATAATAGTGTTTCGTATTCCGACAGGAAGTAGCATGTTTTAATGCAGATAATAGTGTTTCTTATTCCGACAGGAAGTAGAATGTGTTAATGGAGATAATAGTGTTTCGTATTCCGACAGGAAGTAGAATGTTTTAATGGAGATAATAGTGTTCAGTATTCCGACAGGAAGTAGAATGTTTTATTGTAGATAATAGTATTTCGTATTCCGACAGGAAGTAGAATGTTTTAATGGAGATAATAGTGTTCAGTATTCCGACAGGAAGTAGAATGTTTTAATGTAGATAATAGTATTTCGTATTCCGACAGGAAGTAGAATGTTTTAATGTAGATAATAGTGTTTCGCATGTTTTAATGGAGATAATAGTGTTCAGTATTCCGAGAGGAAGTTGAATACTTTAATGTAGATAATGGTGTTTCGTATTCCGACAGGAAGTAGATAGTTTTAATGTAGATAATAGTGTTTCGTATGTTTTAATGTAGATGATAGTGTTCATTTTTCCGACATGAAGTAGAATGTTTTAATGGAGATAATAGTGTTCAGTATTCCGACAGGAAGTAGAATGTTTTGATGTAGATAATAGTGTTTCGTATTCCGACAGGAAGTAGAATGTTTTAATGTAGATAATAGTGTTTCGTATTCCGACAGGAAGTAGAATGTTTTAATGTAGATAATAGTGTTTCGTATTCCGACAGGAAGTAGAATGTTTTAATGCAGATAATAGTGTTCAGTATTCGGACAGGAAGTAGAATGTTTTCATGCAGATAATAGTGTTCAGTATTCCGACAGGAAGTAGAATATTTTAATGTAGATAATAGTGTTTCGTATTCAGACAGGAAGTAGAATATTTTAATGTAGATACTAGTGTTTCGTATTCCGACAGGAAGTAGAATGTTTTAATGTAGATAATAGTGTCTCGTATTCTGACAGGAGGTAGCATGTTTTAATGTAGATAATAGTGTTTCGTATTCCTACAGGAAGTAGAATGTGTTTATGGAGATAATAGTGTTCAGTATTCCGACAGGAAGTGGAATGTTATAATGGAGAAAATAGTGTTCAGTATTCCGACAGGAAGTAGAATGTTTTAATGTAGATAATAGTGTTTCGTATTCCGAGAGGTAGTAGAATGTTTTAATGCAGATAATAATGTTTCGTATGTTTTCATGGAGATAATAGTGTTCAGTATTCCGACAGGATGTAGAATGTTTTAATGTAGATAATGGTGTTTCGTATTCCGACAGGAAGTAGAATGTTTTCATGTTGATAACAGTGTTTCGTATTCCGACAGGAAGTAGAATGTGTTAATGTAGATAATAGTGTTTCGTATTCCGACTGGAAGTAGCATGTTTTAATGCAGATAATAGTGTTTCTTATTCTGACAGGAAGTAGAATGTGTTAATGGAGATAATAGTGTTTCATATTCCGACAGGAAGTAGAATGTTTCAATGGAGATAATAGTGTTCAGTATTCCGACAGAAAGTAGAATATTTTAATTTAGAAAATAGTGTTTCGTATTCCGACAGGAAGTAGAATGTTTTTATGTAGATAAAAGTGTTTCGTATGTTTTAATGGAGATAATAGTGATCAGTATTCCGACAGGAAGTAGAATGTTTTAATGTAGATAATGGTGTTTCGTATTCCGACAGGAAGTAGAATGTTTTAATGTAGATAATAGTGTTTCGTATTCCGACAGGAAGTAGAATGTTTTAATGTAGATACTAGTGCTTCGAATTCCGACAGGAAGCAGAATGTTTTAATGTAGATAATAGTGTTTCGTATTCCGACAGGAACTAGCATATTTTAATGCAGATAATAGTTTTTCGTATTCCGACAGGAAGTGGAATGTGTTAATGGAGATAATAGTGTTTCGTATTCCGACAGGAAGTAGAATGTTTTAATGTAGATAATAGTGTTTCGTATGTTTTAATGTAGATAATAGTGTTTCGTATTCCGACAGGAAGTAGAATGTTTTAATGTAGATAATGGTGTTTCGTATTCCGACAGGAAGTAGAATGTTTTAATGTAGATAATAGTGTTTCGTATTCCGACAGGAAGTAGAATGTTTTAATGGAGATAATAGTGTTCAGTATCCGACAGGAAGTAGAATGTTTTAATGTAGATAATAGTGTTTCGTGTTCCGACAGGAAGTAGAATGTTTTAATGTAGATAATAGTGTATCGTATGTTTCAATGGAGATAATAGTGTTCAGTATTCCGACAGGAAGTAGCATGTTTTAATGTAGATAATAGTGTTTCGTATTCCGACAGTAAGTAGAATGTTTTTAAGTAGATAATAGTGTTTCGTATGTTTTAATGGAGATAATAGTGTTCAGTATTCCGACAGGAATAAGAATGTTTTAATGTAGATAATTTTGTTTCGTATTCCGACAGGAAGTAGAATGTTTTAATGTAGATAATAGTGTTTCGTATTCCGACAGGAAGTAGAATGATTTAATGTAGATAATAGTGTTTCGTATTCCAACAGGAAGTAGCATGTTTTAATGCAGATAATAATGTTTCTTATTCCGACAGGAAGTAGAATGTGTTAATGGAGATAATAGTGTTTCGGATTCCGACAGGAAGTAGAATGTTTTAATGTAGATAATAGTGTTTCGTATGTTTTATTGGAGATAATAGTGTTCAGTATTCCGACAGGAAGAAGAATGTTTCAATGTAGATAATGGTGTTTCGTATTCCGACAGGAAGTAGAATGTTTTAATGTAGATAATAGTGTTCAGTATTCGGACAGGAGGTAGAATGTTTTAATGGAGATAATAGTGTTCAGTATTCCGACAGGAAGTAGAATCTTTTAATGTAGATAATAGTGTTTCGTATTCCGACAGGAAGTAGAATTTTTTAATGTAGATAATAGTGTTTCGTATTCCGAC
>JAECUM010088220.1:0-19931 GCA_016617855.1 Megalonaias nervosa | reverse complement strand
CACCGCTCCGGTGGCCTAGCGGTTAGAGCGTCCGCCTCGGTTGCGGGGAGCCGCGGGTTCAAACCCCGGCCGAGTCACACCAAAGACTTATAAAAATGGTACTAATGGCTGCCTCTCTAGGCGCTCAGCATTAAAAGGTTAGTGTTAAGACTGGTCGGCCTGTTGTCAGGGTAATGCATCTGGGTGGGTTATCATGCTACATGTCTGCAACATGATGCCCCAATATATCATTGGCCTGCTGATGCACGTGTTATTGTTGCAGAACTTCGTCTTTACGAGAGCATCGTTTAAATGAAAATGTCGACATGGATGTTGTTTTTTTTAAATATTGTTTTGAATATTAATTCATGTTTTCCATCTAAAAAACCACTATCACGTTTGCACAGGTGGTAAACATTTTGCTTCCCTGACAGTCAATGTGGAAACTAATTTTTATTATCAATTACAAACTTGCACGCGTGTGTTATAATCCGATATTAAAATCATTCATGTGAGTGTGAAAGTCATATGATAGTTTTTGTACCCTGTGTTTTAGGTTCATCCTTCATTCGGCTGAGGTCAATTAATCCTTCAAAGCAGATACATGTATAGCATTTTCCTATGCACATATAGATGGCCAGACATAACTGGGTTTTCATGACAAATACATTTTTTTTTTTTTTTTGTTTTCTACAATAACCAACTCTTATAGCATATACACAGACTATAACGTCCCTGCATGGCGCGGGAATGGGGTGTAGGGATAAGTGGTTAACAAATAAAATTTCTGTAATAGAAAAATTCGTCCAACAACACTTATAATGTAAACAGACAATAAAGTGCCTGCAATGACATAAGCACAGACACGATTAACAACGCAAGAATATTCCAGTATATTGAATGTATGTACCGGAAAAAGAACGCATTCCACATGCAAGAAACGCTAGTAACGCATTTAGAAAATAGGTCATCTTTTTTATTATTATTCTCTGACTGTATGGAATTAAAATCTATCAAGCTGTATGGAATGGTATTGGGGGTTGGTTTGGTGCTTTACGGCACAGCAACACAAGAATACAAGTAGGTTATTTTTAGTGCCGAGGCAACTGGAGTTAAGTGCCTTGCTGAAGGACACACCATGGAAACTAACCAGGCTGGTTCTATTGCAGGATTCGTAAACTCACCCGTTAGGTCGGGAGTAGTGACGGGGGATACTTCAAGGCATATCATGCCAAAGAAGGAAAAATGGCCTGGGACACTATAGGGCAATATGGGAATTTAACATTGGGAATGTTGGGACTGTATAGGGACAAAAAAAAAAGATTGGGACTGTCTAGGGACAATAGGAATGGAACAGGGGTGACGTCACAGTATTGGACACTGGCAACAATGTTGCAAGTGGGTGACCTCAATCGGGCGGAACACTGGCAACAATGTGGCAAAGGGCTGACCTGAATACGTGCTACTCTAGGTAGGGACAAATACAATAGAGACATAGACATAGAAACATGGTTAGAGACATAGACATAGACAAACAAACAAAGGCACACAAATAGGGTAAATTTTTGGGGAATATATTTTTTCGAGGCATATGAGTGGCCCTGAAAAGGGCTTTTGGGTTCTTCTTCTTCTATTTTCTCTAGTCCTTCCACCAGCTTCTCACTTTCTCTGTGATTCCTTTCTTCTTCTTCTTTTCCTTCTCTGGCGTCCAGTCAGGATGTCCCATGGATCTAAATTTTTCCTGACTCGGCAGCGTCCGGGGCATTTATAGGAGTTTCTCGTCGGCCCAAAATATCTTTGCCCGTTTGAAGCAAGATATTTTTGCATGCTCTCAAGAAAGCTTCTCTTGCGTTTGTTTGTCTATGATGACATTTTAGAGAAATTCTTTGCCTTGCGTCAAAGCGGTATCTTTCAAGACGTGCAATCCTCGTGTCACCATCGGTTTCAAAACGGGAGCCACCGAACGAAAGACAGATTTTTAGCATATCTCCTAAACCATGTCCTCGCTGTCGAGCGACTCCTTGGTACACAGGATATATGACTTACAAGTGGTTAGAGTAATCGTTTTCGAAAATGGAGTTTCACTGTGACTTTCCCTTTCGTGAATGGAATATTTTGTCCCAGATCTCCTTTTATAGTAATGTTGATAGTTTCGAATTACGACTTCCTGACGGGCAAATAGTGAGGATGTACAAATTCGCGGTGAACGTGATAGGTGTTTCCACATTCCTCGTCAGCGTTCGTGGCAGAATCCACTTTGAAAGGAATGACACGTAGTAACGGTACGGAGGTGTGTCCCACCACGTTGTACTCCACCACATCGGAGTACACAAAGATCAGATTCAGTCCTTGGTTTATTTGTACAGGGAATCGAAAATGTTTCGCAAAATCCAAGTTTCCAGTAATGGCTGGTATTTCGTTTTTAATCTTGATCAACTTTTGATCTCCACCCAAAATGTCACACAATTCAGGACAAAATGTAATGGCCAATACTTTGTCCTCTGAAAATTTGATCATTAGGCGACGAACTATTTTGTGGTACTCGAGGGTGACACTTTTTCTGGCTTTCTCCAAGGCTTTGCCAAACACGGCATTGAACCTGTCGCAATCGCGTTCACCAAATGTTGACCACTAAAATAATAGCCTGGGGGGAATTTACAACCGATAAGTGGACCGTTTAGTTTTGGGGTCCTGTGTTTTCATAGAGGCACCTACAGTGACGCGTTCATCCAAGTTTTGTTGCACTTGCTCGTCATAAACTTCCACCGTAAAAGTGTTATGATTTTCAATGATGTTTTTTATTTGTGTAGGGTGAATAATTTCCACCAAAGCCACTTCCCAATGGGCTTCGTGGTCCAATTGGATGGCCTGAGGTAATTTGGCCGTGAAACAGCACAAAGTATTGTGGGGAAACACCTCCATGGAACTGTCACTGGGTAATGTTAAGTAAAATTGGTTATTCATAATTCCAGAGTTCTAGTGTCCGGAGGGGTCGCTGGAGGTCAGAGGAGTGTCTAAAAGAGGATTGTTGTGATTGTTATGGTACTGTTGGAAGGGTGACTGACGTTGGACGCAAGGCTCCCGTTGTTCCCGTTAGAGGAATATTTCAGGGAAGGATTGGGAAGAAGGTAACCGATGCAACTGCTCAGTAAAATGGTCCACAATTGTTTGTCTCCTTTTTGCAAACTCAAATTTGCAATGGCAGCACCGATAGCATAATACATCACAAAGATTTGACAGAAAAAGACGATTTGCGTTTTAGGCACACGTTCTCCATACCACACCCACAAGGGTTATTTTTGTAGATCTTGCACAGAAGAACTTGGCGAAGGAGTGGTCACTGCTGTAGTGGTAGCGGTTGAGGCTGTGTTGAACGGCACGATGGTCACTTCTTTGTATAGTCGATGATTTGCGAGCGTCGATCCAAGAGTCAAAACTCGGCGGATATCCTTTCCAATATACTTTAACTTCTTTGACACGAAGTTTTGCCACTTTACGGGTTCTTCGATCGAGAATGCTTTCGATCTCGTTCACTTCGTCTTCATTTTTGGTCACACGTTGTAACTCGGGCAAGTAAAACGTTCCATTTAAGACTTCCCCGTTCATGTCTTCCAATTTATAGACGACAGGATGACGGCCACGCACTGCTTCAGTGACACGAAACAATTCGGTAGTCCAGTTGAGTAAGTAACCTTTGTCGAAAGTGCGTTTGGTTTTGCCAATGCACACCCAATCTCCTACTACCAACACTTCACCTTTCTTGAGGACAGTCACCGTCGGGGACGTACCAAACAGGCGCTCGAAGACGGTCACTTCGTTGTCGGGAGTCACTTCTTGGGGGACACGTCCATTGCTCCGATGGTAAGATTGGTTGTACGCTTGGACTAGGTGCGGTAAGACGTTAATGTACTTGAGAGTGTGTTGATGCGCAAAATATTTCCACAGGCGTTCTTTCAAGGTGAAAACGTTCCACGATGCTGGCTTTGGTTTCGGAATTCTCGGTGGTGACAAAATGAATGTCACGCTTCTTTAATTTTTTTGGAAAGCTTGGTTCAGAAATTCGGTGCCTTTGTCGGTTTGCCATCGAAGAGGGTGACGACCACTTTGTTTCAACACCAGTTTGAGGGCTTGCACTAACTCACTGCTCTATTTGGAAGTCAATGGCACGACCCAAGCAAATTTGGAAAAGACGTTGATTACACTAAACAAATATTTGTAGTCACGATTTTAGGTGGCTAAATGAGAGACATCGGCTAAATCGGCATGCCATTGATGATCGATCCACTCGGGTGCGACTTCTGGAAAATTTTCGTGGAATGGGTTTGTGCAAGGTGTAAGTGGCTTGTTCTTGTAACCATCGTTGCACTTGAGGTAAACGGACACTTTTCAGTCGCGTTTTGGCAGCACGATACAATTTCTGAACTCCTCCTTAACCTGCGGGATGGGATGGATCGTAGTAAATGCTGGCTAACACCTCCATTTTTTAAATAAGTTATCCACTCTTCGCTGATGATACTCTGAATGGGACGAGGGGGTGGTTTAGAAACGGCTTCACGTGTCCGATATGCCACAGGAGTAGAAGGTAGTGGTGGTGGTGGCGGCGGTAATGGGATGGCTTTGGTCTTCTTTTCTTTTTTCACTTCTGGTTTGCCTTCTTTCTTTTTTACTTCTGTCGAAGGAGGACTGGACGTCATCTTTTTAACCCATGCTTTAAGTTCTTCTCGTTGGGGTGTAGGGAAAGGGGTCAACAAGATCGCTGAAATCTTATTAGAGATGGGAGCTGCTGACGGTGTTTCAAAGACTTCTCTTGCCTCTTCTTCCTCAGGCATCCGTGGGGCTGCGTCTGTCTTGACTGCTTAGGGTGGCGGTGGTGGTAGTGATGGAGATGAACTTTTCATCAGAGAGTTAAAATCTTTCAGAGCTGGCAGAACTGTTTCGTCTAAAGCTTTCTGGTGAAAGAGTTGCAGTCGTTGCAACAGTTGACCGTACCTTTATGATTTCTCCGTTTCTGACAAATCGCTGCGATCCATCAACGATTGCAATTCGTGCTGTAACTGGGACATCTCGGTCAAATGAGGATTGGGAGGTAAATGCTGGGTCCGTTGTTCTTGCCAACGATGGTATTCCGTCCATCGTTTGAAAGGCACTAAAGCCAGTTTTCGTCCTTCAATCGGATTTCAATGATCACGTCTGAAATCGTTTTATTTCAGAGGTCCCTTTTATCTTCTTGACCCTTTTATGTTGGAGCTATGGCGGGTAAAACACTTCCCAACATATCCAACATAGGTACAGCTATTACTTTGGTAAGAAGTGGAAACAGGGGGAAAATTCCTCCGCGTTGGAACAACAACTTTTTCTTTTGACGAATGGGAATTTTCTTTTGGACCATTTGGCGAAGAACGTGTCGATGTTTGGCTAAGCATTCTTTCTGATGTTTAGATAATGGTATCTGTTGCATACTCCCCCAAAGCTTTGTTGGGGTGGGTTGTATGGTTTTGGTTATCGTTATCTAGAGGGAGATCGCCGACGGTGTAATTTGCCCGGAACGAGTAAATATCAATATAAAATGTGAAACTTATATATGGAATAGATAAAGATCTGAGCAGATATATAAAACAGAATAACACCAGCCCCGTACATATACAAACCATAAAATTTAATCAACAATTCATAAACAATAAAATTCAATTGTGACAATGCATTACATTAGAAAGATACACTTTTTGATTTAAGTTATTCAACGAATTTCAAATACAAATATGCTTATACAAATAGCCGGTCTGTTAAGCGATAGAATTAATTCATCATCGAATCGAGTGAAAAGATCGAAATCATTGCCTTGTACAGATTCATAACCTGATGGTTCTGGTTCAGTCCTTGTGCCTGTAAGTCTGGGTTCTTTCCACTTTCCCCTTTTTCCAAATTCTCAGGTGTCCCGCCTCTTTCGGCCTCCAACTTTGTGTGGTCACTTTGGTTTTGTAAGTACGTGATACGTCACGTGGATACGTCAGTGGTACGTCACGTGGATATCTCACCTTGTGTCTTCAAGTTTTTACTGCTAGAATTGTGTTCGTAGATTTGTCTAGACATCCAATCCCTTGGATCCTAATTACGAGTGAATTTCTTCTAAATTCGACCCGGAGTCCTCTAGCTTCGTTTTCTCTTGCATAAATGGTGTCGACTGATTAAAAGTGTTGCTACAGGCACATTTAAACCGCGAGTTTTCTTGTGGAATCAAGCCCCCTTATTCAGCTTAACCAATCCGAAATAAATATATTCCCCCCCCCTCCCGACTAGGCTCTAAAAATGCAGTCCGTCTGACAATCTTAGATTACACAACACAGATTCCTGGAAAAATTAAAAATTGACAGTTCTCAATACAGATCGGAAGTTAACCCCTATCCTTTTCAGTTAAATTAACGAAGGCTTAATAAAGAACCACTGCTTCCATGACAGTGACATTTGCTAATCAGTGCATTACGGCGATTTAAACACGCGCCAGTCCCCATAAATCTAATTAATCGTTCACCTGTCCAACTTAATGTGTTCTTCATAGATCGACAGAAATTTGCACCCTTACAGTATCGTTCCTTTCAAGACATTCAGACAACATTTGCTCACGGTATCGATAACGTCTTTGGAGGCGGTTTGAACGAGTTGTTCTCGCATGGGTGGAGAAGCTTTGGACAGGACGGACAACATGTCCCAATGTTTGACTAAACGAGGAGGCAGTCCTTTCGATTTCTTTCCTTTGGGGGTAGAAGAAGGATGTCTCTTAGAGGGTGACGTCTTTTTTTTTTTTGTTTGTTGGTTGGTTCCGGAGCACACACCAAAAATACACTAACGTCGATGACTTGGCACACGGCCTTTTATCCTTTTTTGGACTATCGCCTCGTCAAAAAGGTGTCGATTTGTTTTCCAAAATCGCCAAGGAATCCTCCTCTTTGGTGGCTTCTCCTTTTCTTTGGACCAGTATGTCTTTTGTGGGGGTGATGTCGATATTTGGCGAAGAGCTTTTTCGGATGACGAGACTGTCTTTTTCTTTTTCCTTTTCTTTTTGGACAGAAGAACGACGATGATGACGGTATGCACTTCTTCGAGGGGACATCTTTGGCCGTTCAGGAACACACACAAATACACTGAAGTCTATGGCGTGACACGCGTCCTTTTATCTTATTTTTTTATATTTTTGATAAAAGTTTTTGTTCAAACTTTTTGACCAAATTTTCCATATCGCTAAAAAAATCCTCCCCTTTGTTTGCTTCTCCTTTTCTGGGGGTGACGTCGATGCTTGGCTAAACGTTTTCTCGGATGACGTGACTCTCCTTTTCTTTCTTTTCTGGACAGGAGAACGGCGATGGTGTGCACTTCTTTGAGTGGACATATTTTTGGTTCAGGAACAAAAAAATACACAGAAGTCCATGGCTTGACATGCGTCCTTTGATCTTATTTGTCTGATAAGGTTTGACAGAAAAAATCCTCCCTTTTGGTGGCTCCTCTTTTTCTTTGGACGAGTGTCTTTTCTGGGGTGACATCGATGTTTGGCAAAGTCTTTTTTCGGATGACGTGATTGTCTTTTTCTTTTTCCTCTTCCTTTTTAGACAGGAGAACGACGATGGTGACGGTGTGCACTTCTTTGAGGGGACATCTTTGGGCATTCAGGAGCACAAAAACACTGATCCCCATCGTTTACCTCAGGTCTTTTTTTATACTGGAATGCGTCGCAACTGATTGTCGGCTCGTCGTATCATTTTCATGGCAGGCATCACACGTCGTGGAGGGGTTCGCAACGGACTCAATCGGGACAGTTCTTGCTTCGACAAATCCAGTAAACTCTTTAACATGCCCGATCTCTCTTGGACTTTGATTTTCGGGGCAGATACTTTGTGAGCAGCGGCCACTGCCGCTAAAGAGGAAGAGGGTGTCACCGCTGGAGGAGAAGTTCTTGGAGACGCGGGTTTCCAATTTTTCATCAAATTAGGAAAGACACGTGTCAAATCGAGTTCGGCAGGCATCACCAGCAACGGAGAAGTGGAAGAACCTGAGGCTACTGGAGTCGCGGTCACCGTTGCGGCAGGTCGTGGTTTGCGAATGTAAGGTTGTGTCCTGGCGGCAGTGCCTCTCTTGCGGGTAAAAGCTGTTTTCTATGGGCTTTTCTTTTTCTTTTTCTGGGGACTTTTCTTTTTCTGAGGCTGTTACCTGGTCTTGACACCGTTGCTCTTTTTCTTTTTCTTCTGGGTACCTTTGGGTCGGGGAGTGACTTTTTTTCTTGGGGAGAACTTTGGGAGCATTAAGATCCCATTATAAGAGGGAACGAATGATGACACCTCCTAGAGAATCGCTACCTCCAGGTTTCAAAATGATTTGCGTTTTGGTTTGAGTGTCTATGCGAGGATCGGCAAGTTGCGTCAAGGCTACTTTGTTTCTCTCAAAAAAAGCGTTTGGTTTTATGTGGAATGTGAATGATGCCTTGCAGTAATTGACGTGCTGTCACCGTAAACCATCGTAAGACTTCTTTCAGAATGGCTTCTAAGATACGAGCACGTATTTGTGGATTTTTTTCGCGCCAGATGCCATACAAGGCACGAATCAATTTGACGGGAAGATGAGACGGAAGGGACGTCATGCTGACTGTGTGAGACAGACCCAAAGTGACCGAGGTTTTTATAGAGATTTTTGGTTGTTGTTGTTGTTAAGTCGACAACGGGGACGTGTACACAACAGACCCTCCGTCTTGGCACCAGTGGTGAAACAGATGGGTACGAAATCGCAAATAATCGGGGCTCGTGGGTTTTAAATCCACGAGTGAATAGGCGTGTGGGGTTTGAGTGGCATCGTCGTACGCATGAATCAGCCAAGGTTTTCCTAACTGTTTGGCTAAGACTTGCACTTGCAATTTATCTCTAGGGCTTTTAAACAACACCACGTAATGATCATTGAGACTAATGGTGAGATGGGCCTTACTTTGTTGAAACAAATTTTGGATGATGTAAATGACACTGGTATTGTGGTGATGCCCTTTGCGCGTAAACCACAGTTTAATCTCTTCTTCGTCTTCTCCTAACATGTCGTCGAAGATGACCAGATGGGTTTGACTGGGGTCAGACACGATCCCGTCCTCTTCGCCAGGAATGCCTTCCATAAACACGATGGAATCACCTTGACTTTCTCGCAGAAGGTTGTACGCTGATTGCCACTCTTAGTAACACCACACGATCCGTTGAGGTGGACGATTGATCAAATGATGTTTATGTTCGATCAAACGTTTGACAAATTCAGTTTTGCCTGAACCACTGGGTCCGGCAATTAACATGTTAAAGGGATGCCGTAGTTACAAGGCCTACCAACTGGCACTATCTAAGTTTTCGTCGATGACTTTGAAAGTGGAGGAAGAGGGAGCAGAGACAGAAGAGGTAGCGTAAAAGAGTTTGGTAATCCTCTAACTCTTCCTCTGGAATTCTTTATAGTATGGCCAGCTTGTAAGTACAAGGATGGGTAGCAACCAAAGTCTTCTGATCCTCGTCCAGTTGAACAATGTCTGACAACTGGAACGCTTTCACATGAATCAATTCTCTTATCGCATTCAAGTACCAGTGGTTCAAACATCGGTGACGTAATGGATGAAATTGTTCTTTGCGTTTCACTTCTATTTTGACCAACTCTCGATAAATGCGTTCTCTCAACTCCACAGGCAAACTACGAATGTTCTCTTCTAAATTGTCCATCACCATGTCAGTCAAAAACTTCTCCTATAGCGAAAGTAACGGACGTGGTGAGTAATTTCTGACCACTGCCATTCCAGGAAACGGTAAAGAATGTCATTAAAATCTTCTAATGTAAATGGTCTAAAGAGGAATATTCGGATGAACGCACACTTGATCCAGAGAAATCTGACTTGTTTGTTGACTTTTGTCAATTTCCTCTTGTGAATTTCTCGACATAAAAGTTCCTCAGTCTCCAGTTGAGATTTTGCTCTAGAAGTCCCTGCCAGACTTCCTTGTAGATGTTCTCTTGCAATTCGTTTGGTAATTTTTGAATATTATTTTTTAAACGGGGTTTAATACTTGTCTAGGTGTTGTCCAACGTTTGACTCCTAGCCAGGCTGGTTTCTTAAATGATATGGCATGCCACTTTAATGACTTGGTCCCACTAAATGTAGGTAGTGACAATCCGGAGACCATCGAGCATGTTCTAGGTAAGCGGAATCTTTCTGTTCCCACTCGTGAAGTAACACACTGCAAATGGAGCACTTGACTTTATCCCCTTCGCCCAAGTAGATAAATCCGGCTCTGGCTAATTCTTCGAGGGTAGGTCCTCCCAGATATTTTGGCAATTTCCTCGGAAGGTTTGGAATCGACTTTCAAAGTCGCAGTATTTAGGCCAACGCACAGGGAACAAGTATTCGTCTTTCACAGGTTCATTTAGATGAGGGAACGATGAAATCCGCAGGAGTTTGCTCAGTTTTGGATGACATCCGTAGGGCGGTAGGCGCATGGTTTCATGATGACATTCACCATGAAAACCAGTAAAGTGAAAAGGTGTACGATGACGAGCGTCATCGCTTTCGCATCCGTCAGGTTTGACACGCACAGCATCACTTTCCATGGTAGGTATAGTCATGGCAAAGTTCCCATCATGTGGTACTGAATCGCTGAGGTCACACCGTACGGCATCATTGCCATCGCAAGGCACAGCATCGCACTCGAGTTTGGTCTCGCTTGATACTTGCTGTTTGAAAGGATTCATTTTTCTCACATTGGTGTTGGTAGTCACAATGAACTATCGGTCTTGGACGTTGTCGCTATTTATATCATGATCAATATTGACGTGACCATACGGTAAAGTGAAGTGATTGGGAAGCCGAACTCGATTTGATACACTTTTTCCAAGGGTCGACTGACGATTTGGTGTGTGGGTAAAAGTACAATTTTGTGAGGTTCATAGGTGGTCACTTTAAAGTTTCCATCCTGTCCAGACTGCAAGGCTTCTTTCAATACGCCAAAGTTCACCAGTTGACCGGTGCGATAATTGAGAGTCAATCCTTTCACTTTACACTCGGTGTGCACTTCTCCTTGTGGGTCTCGGTATTAGCAGCCGTAATTTTTAGGACCACCACTAGAAAAACTTAGAATCTTGTCGCTGGGATGCTCGTTCGTCCAGGCTAATAAACGGTTTCCTTCGATGTCAGGGTGACAGTGACCCAGGCGATCGATGTAGATGCAACTGTTCGTGTCAGAATACAGAACGCGATCTCCTAATTGGTGTAACGCTTCGTAGTGTTTTAAGCGAGCATGGGCTGTCACGTAGGCTGCAATGATGACATTTCCAAATTCGTTGGCTTCTACAAAGTCCAGTTCGTCTTCGTAATTGACTAAGATCAAGTCCTCACGAACGACGTCCACGTGTTTCATGTATTTGGTTTTGTCGTGAATCATCTGGAAGTAGCGGGAAGGTTCTGTCAAATACTCCGACTTGGGTAAACACGGTCGTTGTGCCATTTTGCCCCACAAGCAATTCAACGTCACTTTGGCAAGCGATCGCCTTCCTTCGTTTTTCTTCACGTGATCTAAAGTGATGCCTTCCTGCTCCCAGTATTTCTCTTTGAATTTCTTTTGGTCTTTCGGGAGTGTGGAACTAGGAAGGATAGCCGCTGGCTTCTTGTTTCAGTTTCAGAAAGGCATCCACGTAGTCTGCGAAAATGTCTTTCTGAGACTCGATGCCCTTGTGGTATTGTTCTGTGCTGGGAAAGTGGTAAATTTCGTAGACTTCTAATAGCTGTTATCCCAGGTCCACAGCTTTGAACAATTCCACGCTGACCCACGTTCCCGTTAAGGCGCGTTCTTCCTGAGTGTGCTGACAAGGTCGGTCTTGGTTGCACGTTTCGGCACAAGTACAACACAAGGGAAACATCAGTTTTCCTTGGCAATGGTGAGGTAAAACGGGATGGTACAAGTCCGTGGGAGGCCAGACTTTCCAGTTAATCAGTCCTTCGTATTTTCGAATGTTGTCCAGGTCGATGTGTTCCGTCAGCAATTGCGTGTGCCCAGCGGGAGAGTGACAGTATTTCAACACTTAATGATACAGGGAACACACGTCCAAGTATTTGAATTCTTCTCCTTTCTCCTCGTTGACGTGGTACAGCAAACAGGTGGCATTCGTCCATCCTCCGTACAAACTGTCTCTCGTGTTCAGGAGTCCAACAGCTTGTAACTTTACACGATGCGTTTAAACTCGGGATCGGTTTTCAATCGGTGATCGTACTCGTGTTCCCACATTTCCACCACTTGCTATCCTTGCTGTTCTAACTTCAATCGCCACTGACAAGTAGCCTGGTACAATTCTTCCATAATCCGTTCTAAAAACTCAGTTCTAGTGCCACGTTGATGGTAACAGATGGGACACCCGTGAAATAAGCACCAGTTAACTCGTACACGATCTTGGGGTTTTATAAGTCCCAATCGTCCACTGAATACGTTCTGATGCTCTTCTCGCCTCCTCTGTTTCGGGCATGTTGGATCCATTTGTCTTCCTTGTCGCACAAGTAATGTAGCCAGCGTAGGGCTTTGACCGAGTACTGAAGTTTGACAAAATTCGTCGTTTGAGAACCTATGACAGTAAATTGTTTTCGGGCATGAATCGTTGGCGGTACAAAAGTAACAAAAGAAAAGAGTGAAGTCAACAAGCTTTGTAAATTTAACAAAAAATAATTTATTTCCCTAGAAAACAAGATAAAAATATCAAAAAAGGACTTACGGTTTGCTAATATAATCCAAAAATTAATCCTAGAATTTAAATATATAAGTCCTATCACTAAACAGTTCTGATTGATTCCAAGTTCGAATCTCGATGAAGTTCCAATATGGAAGGCGATGACGTCCTGTATAATCAGTTTCTGCTGATGTGTCAACAGTTCCTTGTTGAGTTACCAAGAATTGCTATGAAGAAGAGTATTTTCCAGGGTGAATAAATTATTTTAAATAAAAAATCTCAGTTCAAATGGCAACAACAGGAATACCTTTCGGCCTGAAGGTATAATTTACGACTGACCAAAATTCATTGAGATTGAGAATTAATCCCAACTAACACGTGATTTCAAGCCCGCGTGATGGGTCACGTGATCACTCACTACAAGTCAATTAGCACGAAGACCAGTAGAGCCTTAGCTAAGAATCTAATTCCCACACTGGAAATGAATTTAAAACTAAAACTGTTTACAACAGAGTTAATATGTGGGCTGAACATGACCTTGATAATAACCAATCATTTTCACTTAGTGTTTACAAAATCGGAACCAACAACAAGAACTAGGTCAACTAAAAATATAATGTAGCAATAGTTTTGCGTTCTAATCAGGCATCTTGTATTTTAATTTTAATTCTTTTACTTTTATGTCACAGTCTGATACAGACTTACTGATCGAACCCAAAACACTTTTGTCGAAAACTTTCTTTTCTACCAAATACCGGATCAAAATGTTTTTTTATTTCTTGCTTCGTTAAAGAAGCTTTTCCCTCAGAAAGATCGTATTTTCTGGCAAGTTCAAGCAATTCATCTTTTTTCAAACTATCCAACTGCTCCTGAGTAGGACTAGAAAGAAAGGGCTCCACTTTTGATGACATTGTGATAAAGACCTGTTGATTCCACTAAAAATTTCAGACAAAACATGAAATAGTACTTGGGATTTAAAATATTCTGAGAGCTAGGGGAATTCAAATTTTAAAAAGCAATTGTTTTGAAATATTTTAGCCAAAATTCATATATCCCAAGGACTATACCCGAATTTTCCTTTGTTACATGTAGGCTCGTCCAAAAGTAACAAAAGAAAAGAGTGAAGTCAAAAAGCTTTGTAAATGTAACAAAATAATTTATTTCCCTAGAAAACAAGATAAAAATATGAAAAAGGACTTACGGTTTGCGAATATAATCCAAAAATTAATCCTAGAATTTAAAAATATAAGTCCTATCACTAAACAGTTCTAATTGATTCCAAGTTCGAATCTCGATGAAAGTCATCGATGAAAGTTCGAATCTCGAGGAAGTCATCGCCTTCCAATATGGAAGACGATGACTTCCTCTATAATCAGTTTGTGCTGATGTGTCAACAGTTCCTTGTTGAGTCACCAAGAATATAATTTCGGCTTTTGAATTCCGAATAATTTTAGTAAATGTCTTTGTCCAAGAATTTCGATGAAGAAGAGTATTTTCCAGAGTGAATAAATTATTTTAAATAAAAAGCTCAATTCAAATGGCAACAACAGGAATACCTTTCGGCCCGAAGGTATAATTTACGACTGACCAAAATTCACTGAGATTGACAAATAAACCCAACTAAAACGTGATTTCAAGCCCGCGTGATGGGTCACGTGATCACTCACTACAAGTCAATTAGCACGAAGACCAGTAGAGCCTTAGCTAAGAATCTAATTCCCACACTGGAAATGAATTTAAAAATAAAAACTGTTTACAACAGAGTTAACACGTAGGCTGAACATGACCTTGGTAATAACCAATTATTTTCACTTAGTGTTTACAAAATCGGAACCAAGGTCAAGAACTAGGTCAGCTAAAAATATAATGTAGCAATATTTTTGCGTATTAATCAGGCTAAAAGAACTGAACTAAATCTACTCGGAAAAATGTTATCTCCAGTAAAAATATTATCCTTACAACTAAATATAATGAAATAAAAATAAAGTAAAAGAGAACTTAAAACTAACACACCAGTAATTTAATTACATATATGTAAGACAATGGTGCAGGCTTCTTTCAAAGGATCGATCCCTCCGTGTTCCATGAACAGTTCTCGAAATTTTCCACAGCAACGCCGTAAAATGTCCACGTCGGAGCGACAATATTTTAACATTTCTTCCTGAAAGTCGAAGGGGTCCGAGGCGTGAGTGTGGTACCAAGGGTAGAAAGCTTCTCGTTGTTCGGTGCGCATGTTCTCCGGGTCGTAGTAGTGAGCCTCAGGCAAATGGGGCAGAACGATGTGTTGACTGGCTTCGGTACTGAAAAAGTGCGGAAAATAGCCTTTGGTCATTTCTGTCATTCCAAACGTTTTAGGCATTCGACTGAATTGTGGTTAAGTAACTCATCGAATCTTTAAACTGTACTTGTCCCACTTGCATGGAAATGATTTTCGTTCCGCTCAAAGTCACTTTATGACGTTCGGTACCTTGTTCCGTATAGTATCTGAGAAGTAATTGTCCATCGTATCTCCAGAAATTCGAACCATCTCCGTGGCATGGCGATGACAATCTCCGTAATGTTCGATGTCCTCTTGGCTCCACGTCTCGTTGATGGGGTGTAAGATCCATTGGGCGAAATCGACTAGCGTGTTCCGTCCCCGAAATATTTTTTTACGTCCTCCAGGAATCTTGCTGCAGTGAGGGCAATGACTAAAGATAGGCTCTTGGATGCACTTTTCGCACGCTCGATGAGCCACGCAGAAATTAGGAATGTGAATACCGGTCTCTTGCATGCATTCGAAATCGAAAAAGATGAAATTCCCTTTCTTCTTCTGGTCATCTTCCTCTTCATATTTGGAATGGTATTTTTGAATGTAGCATTTGTGTTCCAAGTCCACGATTTGGTGACAAATGTGACATCGTTTCTTTCCTGAACATCCGTGAGCCTTGGTATTATTGGTACATATCATTTGTCCACAAGTAGGGCACAATCTCAGGAGTTGACAAGCACTTTTCTGCTGTGAACCTTGCGTTTTCAGATGTTGTTAGTAACAGGCAGGGCTGACAAAAGTGCACTGACAAGCTGGGCAATGCACTCGTTCTTGTCCTTCGTCCAGACAGGGTTTAGGGACCAAACATCCGTCTCATTTCGATCCACAATGCTTGTGTTGCTCTCGATTGTTATAGTCATTGTCACATTTTTCACAGTAATAACCGTATCTCAGGAACCCAGTGATACTGCTAATGGTATCAAATTGTTCATCGTGATGATAGACGTGAATGTATTTTCCGTCATTGAAATTTTTGCCTCGAAACAACAGAGGTCTGCGCATTTCTTAAGGGTGCACTTTCAAGGTGTAGCGTGGAGCCAAGACGTCTTGCAATTTTTGTATTTCAGGAATGCCGCAGGGTGTGTCTTTGGATATCCCCGTTTGATGTAACAGGCGTTCTGCTTCTCTTTGTTGTTTGGTTCGGTTAGATTCTCGAATGTTTTCCCACTCTCTTTTCCGTTCTGCCGTCTCATTATTGTCGGCATACGTTCGTCCCACCACGATGGCTCGGGCTAAACACATCTGGTCTTGAGGGTTGTTAATTCGGACGAGGATCGTTTTGGTGCTGCGATGTCGTCTAAAAATAACACCTTTTTGCATCCGGTCCCTTGGGGAAGATAAACGTGGGTCATGAACAGTGTCGCTTTTCTATCGGTGATGTGAAACTCTTCGTTGGATTGTTGCACGTGTTGAATCTTGTCGATGACTTTGGAAGGCATCAATTCTGATGGGCTGCTAAACTCGATCCAAACGGGGGATTTCAAACTTTCGTGATGAATAGAAAGTCTCAAGCGATCGTCTTCTTTGGCTTCACGTTGCTGTTTCAGTGTGGTTAACAAAGAATCCCACACATCGGTGATGAAGCCCTCTACTTTTTCCAACGGTACGTCGGACATGAAATCTTTAAACTTCACCGTGCACGTGTAGGCCGTGGTTCTAAATTTTCTAGAGGAGCGTTTGTCCGTCTCTCGAATGTGGTAGTACTTTTCAGGGTTTACTGCTAGTGGACTTTGGTTTGGTGTAGACTCTCTGGGTCTGGATTCTGGCTCACTCATCTCATCTTCAAAATCGCTAGCATGAATTTGAGCCAAGACTGCAGCTACCGTGCGAGGCGGTAAGTAACGTTTCTGTCTCTTACTTTCTTCTCCTTTTTTCACGAAATGATGCAATCGTTTCATCTTAACTGCAAAACGTCAAATTACTACATTTGAAACGCCATGGACACTTTTATATCCGTGTCAGGCCAGTGTATATATAAAGAGCTAGTGCCTTCCTTTCCAGTATTCATTTCACTCTCAAGCCGACCAGAACGATGGAAGAGCCCACACAGATCGAACTCCTGATCAGAGCTTTGCGAGGTGTCACGAATGTTTTTTTTTTTTCAGACAAGCCGACGGACTAATCCCCCTCCTTCTCGAGATGAAAGTCAAGATGCTTGCTATATCTGTCAGAAGAAATGGCATGGGGCTACAGAATGTCCAGACCGTCAAAAAAGCAAGACCAGTGTCAAAAGAGACAAAAGTCAAGATACCTGTTATCATTGTCAAGAGAAAGGACATTGGTCTTCATACTGCCCTAAGAAACAACAGGAGCAAGTGGAAGAAGAAGAGGTGCCCTCGGCTAAGGAAGAACCCCGACACGTTCAGAAAGAGAAGAGAGAGAAGAAAAGAAGACGAGAAAAAAGTAAGGAAGATGAGGAGGAAAAACCTGTGAAAGTAAAAAATTCAAACCACAGAGAGAGAGAGAGAGTGAACAAAAAAGACACAGAAGAAGTCTATGAACTTTTTAAGAATGTTGTGTTGTGACATTGGATTGTAAAATTTGAATCAGAATAGACCAAACAGAAAAACGCAAGTGTCTCCTGGTTTTGACTTTTGAGAATGATAAAGGGCCTACCCTCACGCACTCACACACACACACACACACACACACACACACACACACACACACACACACGCGCGCGAGTTTTAATTGACTTTGGCAAAATTAATACTATCTCTTTTCGAACAAAGTGGGTGGCCCTGAAAAGGACCGTTGGGGGTTTGTTTTTTTAAAAAACAAACCCAGGAACGAGAAGCAATCAGCTTTAACTGCCTTAAGCCTTTGCCACGGCCAAAGCCGACTTCTGGACCTGCTCCCGTCGATGATTTGGTAGAAATCACTAAGGGTGGTATCTCAGGCGTAGTAGCAGGGTTGGGTTGTTTGGCTGGGGAAGGTCTTTATCTCTTGGGCCGTAATAAAGAAGTCTGATATATTTGTTTCAGACTCCTTAACTCTGCCAAAATGTCCAAGAGTACAATCACCGTTTGAGTTTCACTACCCTCCTTCTCTTCTAGACCTTGTTTCTTCTCTGCTTCTACTTCTTCTTGCTGTCGTTTCCTTCTTGCCTCTTCTTCTTCTCCCTGTTGCTGTTGAAGGAGAAAAGCGTGTTCTGCTTCTTTCTGCTGCTGTAAAAATTTCTCCAATTCTTCTTTCTGTCTCTGTTTAAAATCCTCGACGTGTGGTAAAGAAGGAGAAGGTGGCGAAGGTGTTGGTACCGAAACAAATTCTTGCGAAGAAGAGAGAAAATCCACTAAATCCCAATTAAGTTCGACCTCTTCTGGAAGTAGGTCCGTATCGACTTTGGTAACCGCTGATATACCATCGCTTCTCATCTCCACGGCCGGTGCACCCCAATTCATCGTCTTCTTAGTTTCCGTCATGTTTCAAAAAACAATGTCGCATCGATTCACTGCGCACAGACGCTAGCGCACCTATATAGGGAATGTGACGTCACAGGTAGCTCTCTTCGGATTGGAAGACAAACTCCGTGCGGTGGCTGAAGTTTGTAACGCGTGTTTGGATTGGTGAAAAATCTCAATCCGTTTCGATCTGGTCTTCCACTATAAATAAACGCGGTTCACTTCATTCCCTTCACCTGTTCTCGTCACAAGATGTGGACAAACGTTGAATCCTCTACTCTCGTATCGTCGATGCTGTTCCGTACGCACTTACCCATGTATGTTAAATCATCATGGACCATCATCCGGATCACCGAGACGAGCGTTTGGAAAAGAAGGATCTATCTGGAGAGACAAGGCTGAAGCGAGTCCTCATCTACGGACCAGAGGTTGGACGAAGTTTGAGAAAGAGAAGAATAACTATGCGATGCCCTCTATGTTAACGGAATGGTGTTAACATAAAAACCAAAGCCTCTTTTCAGGGCCATTCATATGCCTCGAAAAGTTATATTCGAAAAAAAGTTTGCCTTATTTGTGTGCCTTTGTTTGTTTGTCTATGTCTATGTCTCTAACCATGTTTCTTTGTCTATCTCTCTATTGTATTTGTCCCTACCTAGAGTAGCACGTATTCAGGTCAGCCCTTTGCCACATTGTTGCCAGTGTTCCGCCCGATTGAGGTCACCCACTTGCAACATTGTTATCAGTGTCCAATACTGTGACGTCACCCCTGTTCCATTCCTATTGTCCCTAGACAGTCCCAATCTTTTTTTGTCCCTAACAGTCCCAATATTCCCCATGTTAAATTCCCATATTGCCCTATAGTGTCCCAGGCCATTTTTCCTTCTTTGGCATGATATGCCCTAAAGTATCCCCCTTCACTAGTGTCGGGAGTCTGGCATGCTAACCGCTGGGTCACAGCGTCTCCCTTAAGCGGTATGGTTTCATTCGATAAAAAGAAATACGTTTTGTGATTAGAAACTGTCTGCACCGCCTGGAAATTAAATAAAGAACTAACCTTTCATATCAATCTGTCTAACAAAACAATAACAATCAGTGTCATGGGATTTTGTAATGTATGGGTGTATAACAGACAAGCAGACAGAGACAGAGATTGGGTCAGAATATATGGCAGGTTTTCGTGGGATAATATGGCAATCGTTTTACTTTGCAATGATACCTAATAAAATACAATATACAGGCTTTGTAGTCCGATAAATCAACCCCACCCCACCCCCAAATCTGTGTTGGTACTGATGGACGAGATATGGGTATGATGTAAGCTGTTCCTTAAAATGTGCAATTTTGCTGCATGCAAATCTTTCCGGAACAAACGTTCGTACATTTTAGACACATACCGGTAATTTTGTTGGTAACAATCACATGTAGCGCGAAATTCAAAATGGCCACAGGACAGAGGGTTGTGCTATTCCGTTGGATTTACAAGTCACCAAACATAGCACTGGCTCCGGAAATATAACGTACATGCCAAAAAA
>JAECUM010088213.1:0-11666 GCA_016617855.1 Megalonaias nervosa | reverse complement strand
ATATAACTTAACATGCCTAAATAATTCATCCGTTTCGAGTTGAGGAATTTACTTCATGTTTAGTACATGACATATCACAAGATAATGCTTAAATCAAACATACTTGGTTTTGCTAAAATGTATGCCTAAAGCGCCTAGAAAATAACCCAACTTGACTATAAGTTGGTAGTGAAGGAAATACTGCTTGGATGTTAGTTAGATTATTAGCTAAAAACGCGAAAAAATGGCGCAACGACATATCTAGCGATACTTCTCCTTGTTTCGTGTGTGTGCATTTCATGCGCCGTTTTGATTGACTTCACAAACATCTGGTTCCTTTTTCTATACCTTTTTCAACGCTACACCTATGTTCAAATGCAAATCCCTCAATATCCTGTTAATAATTATACCAAAAGTGTTTAAAAGAAGCACCAGTTTAAGAATATACAGAAAATGTTATGCAGTTTTTGTATTTTTATTGTAATTATCAACAAACACAATTAAAATTTTGGGACCTTAAATCTTAGTTTTATTTTCGTGCTTTAAACATTTTGCCATATCGTATATGCCATATCGATCAAATGATGTTCATAGTGCGTCTATACGTGCACAATCGTACCAAAATATGGTGGTCTAATGTTTGTTCTACATTCGTCGTAGTCAGACTACAGCGATCTGCTAATCATAGACCAGACAATGTTATGTGATGGTCTGTAGTGCGCCATCCGTCCCTTTGGACAAGTTTAGTATCGGAACTCCTCCTAAACTACTTCGAGGATTTCAATGAAACTTTAAACACACATTGATCACGTGGTCTTGTTGGTCCTGAATGAAACAATGTCACCCAGTCATCCAATATGGCTGACACAGTGTCCATCTTGAAATTCTTATCACTACTTCTACTGAATGTATATTCATATCAACGTGCGGTTTTGACTACAAGACTTTTATAACGTCCAGTTGGTCCTAAATAATAGTGTCCTATCTGAAGTATAATATGGCCGCCACAGTGGCCATCTTGAAAATCGTTTAATCGCTACTCATCCTGGATGGAAAGTCATATTGACATTGGCTTTGTACTATTATTTCTCATGATGTCTACTTGATATAAATAATAATGCTGCTGATCGGATGGCCAATATGGCCGCTACAGAGGCCATCATGAACACCTTGTTATTGCTACGTATTCTAAATGGGATGCCATATCAGCATGGGGTTTTCACTAAATGACTTACGATAATGTCTTGTTTATCCCAAATGAATAAATTGCCTATTTGATGTCGAATATAGCTGTCACAGTGGCCATCTTAAAACAGTGTTATCACTACTCCTCCTGAATAGCTGGTCGTATCAACATCGGTTTCTTTCTGAACAGCTTCCTGCGATGGTTCTAATGAGGCCATTCAGACACTGAAAAAACCAGCCAAAGTAATGAGGCCATTCAGACACTGAAAAACCCAGCCAAAGTCGCATCTTGAAAATCTTGTTATCGCTATTTCTCCTGAATGAAATGATGAAATGGTCATATCATCAATGTCCAGTCACTGCAAGACATGATGTCTAGTTGGTCATAAGTAAAAATGTTTCTAATATGATTGCCATAATGGCTGCCTTTAGAATTTTGTTATCACTACTTCTCCACGTTATCTGGTCAAGTCGACATTGTGCTTTCACCAAAAGACTTCTTACGATGTCAGGTTGCTACTTAATAAAAATGATGCCAATCTAATAACCAATATGGGCTTCCATGTCCATTTTGACAATCTTGTCATTATTGCTCCAAAACGGAGAGTCATATCAAATTAGGTTTTCCACCAGATTACGTCTTAAGATGCCTTGTTGGTCGTAAATGAAAATGGTGTCAAGTTGTTCTCCAATATGTACATCACAGCAGCTAATCCGAAAATTAAATTCTGTTCTCGCCGCAGAATCTCAAAGATGGTTTCAACACTGCGCAGTTGAAAGGAAGAAATGGTCGTATCTTGAATTTCTGGAAAATATTTTCAGCCAGTAGAAGCCAGTCTCTTCAAGGGTCTCTTGTAGAACGGCATACCTTATTTGTTCATAGATACGGTTTAGTTACTTCTTTAATTTATCTTTAATCCCTTGTTTTTTAGACCTGGTTCCAGTTCCATATTTGGTTCTTTACGCTTGGCATATTATAGTTCTCAATCTTTTTATTATTTCCGTCAAAGTTAAATTTGGGTCTCTATCACTATCATTCTAGATTTGTTAGTTTCAATGCTGACATCTGATATAACTCGCTGATTCTGACAACTGGGTCACTGCAGACGTGGTCTTGATAATGGTACATTTTCAAATAAATTAAATCGTTGCAAACGGATATACAATTTGTCGTTGGTATTTGCGATATACGATCGGATTCAAAGGTTTTCGAAGAAAATGTCAGTATTGTGGCCTAAGCAAATATTAATATGTTATTGTATGGTAAATCATCATTTTCGCTCCACTGTTCATATAGCCGAAGAGCTTATTGAATGGTTTGGGGTCCGTCGTCTGTCCATCCGTTTACAGACATTTCTTATCGTTACTCCTATTAAACCACTTGGAAGATTACCATGAAAATTTGCACACGCTTTCATCCCACGGTCCAGATGGTCTGAAATCGAAAAGGTGCTCATCGTACATCTGCTGCGGCTGCCATCTTGAAACTCTTATCATCGCTACTCCGTATGAACGGATGGACATATCAACATGGGGTTTTCAATAAAAAGACTTATGATGTCTAGTTAATTCTAGATAAAATTGGTTCCAACATGACGTACAGTATGGCCACGACGTTGGTATCATCATGAGATTTTCGCTAAAAGTGTTATAATTTCTAATTGGTCCTAAATAAAAATGGTGCCGATTTGATGTCCAAAGTGGCTGCCAAAACAACCATCTTGAAAATCTTATTATCGCTATGGCTCTTAAAAGAAAAGTCACATTGACATTGGGTTTCAGCAGAGACATCTTAACATATCTAGTTCGTCCTAAATCAAAATGTTGTCGAGCTAATGTTGAAAGACTAATATGGCCGCCACAGCAGCCAGCTTGAAACGCCTGTTATAACTACTTCTCTTGAATGAATGATCATATCAGCATAGTGCATTGTTGTATTAATATTTTGAGGCCCAACATGAGGCCAGCATTAAAATTTTACTTTTCTCTACTTCTCTTAAATGAAAAGTTATTTTCTCATCTCGTTTCATCACAAGAGTTTTACAAGAGAATTAACTTGGTCCTAAATTAATACGATTAGCCCTTGAATATATTGTCTCTAATGCTTCCAAATGGGCTGCTATATCAACATGGAGTTTTACGAAATATACCGGATGAACTAGAGGCCTAAAGAGCTCGCCTCTACCGATCTCTGCCAAATGACCTCTGTCCGTGTCGGTTCGAGTCTCGTGTTCGGCCAGTGTGGGGATAGTTGAGAAAGCTTTTCAGTAGCTTAATGTGGGTCGGTGGTTCTTACTGTGGTTTCCACCACCAGTTATACTGACCGCCATGAATACCCTATCTTGCGCTGAGAAATGGTGTTGAAACCAATACATCAACAACATCAAGGAAATGTACTTGTTGTGATGCCCAGTTGGTCCTTAATGAAACAGGTGTCAGTTGTACATCCAGTATTGATGCCACGACGGCTGTCTTGAAAATCGTCTTATCACAACTCCCCATTTAACGGGTGACGCGAGGTTATCACAAAAAATCTTCTAAATATATACTTTTTTCTAAACCGAAATGGTTCCAATCTGAGATCCAGTATGTCCACCACAAATGCTGGTTCCAACATTCAGCACTTTAGAGAAGATATGGTCTTATTTTGAGTTACAAAGAAGGAAAAAATATGGCGACACCGATCTATCATCAACAGTTATTTAGAAGAGACCGGAAGCAACCAAGTTATGATGACATGCCGGCAATTTGACTTCGATCAGTCACCCAATTATATGATGAAATTAGTTTTGTCGGTGTAATAGAACGGCTAATTCAATTTCGCATACGGTTTGTAACTTGATTTCTAAGGCAAAGTGAATCATTCAAATGTCATGTTCAATTTCATTTTCTTTATGTAATTGATCAGGTTGTTATATTTTACATAACAGGCTTGTGTTGTTCATATAGGATCTCAAATGGGTAATGATTTAATGTTGAATTTATGAAACGAGTTGAATAATGTTCATCTTTTGCGAGCCTTGGCGAGCAAAAGGTGGACATTATTTAATGAGTTTCATAAATTGAATATTAAATCATTACCCATTTGAGATTCTTTTCATCGCATAGTTTTATTTAAGTAGAAATTATTTAGATAGAAAGAAGAATGAATAATTTCGTTCATTCTGATAGACGCTGTACCTTTCATTTGTTGTGCGTAAAAATTGTCCCAAACATAGTTGAAATAGTAAAAGTAGAATATACATTTTTGCTAACTATAAATCAAAGAATAAGCGTCCAGCCAAATAAACAGAACATCTTTTTCCAACACAAAATGTCCATTGCCTATGATGTCACATTGTTTGATACGGTGCACAGTACCGGTCTGAGTTGGCCTAATGAACACAATGCCATTGTTTGCCTTGAAATTCCTCATCATAACTAAACATTACATTCTTGCGATATTTTTGTGAAAAGAAGCTTACTGGATGCAGAAACACACATATTTACTGTAATGTATTTGTGACCAGATATTTGCAGTGTTTGATTTGGAACATTAGATTGTACAGAAGACTTAAACAAATCTCTTTTTGAGTCGGACTTGCATCGCATATTTACCGCGTAAATATTATGTGGTTGGATAAAGTTCTGTCAGTTAGGGAGACGGGTTTATGTCTACATTCTTCTGTGACCAAAGGTAGGTTTATTTACTTCTATAAGTTCACCATGCTACAGATATACCGCCCCTCCATCTCCACCCCCATCCCCGCTGTCATCTAAGCAATCTCCGTAGTTTTACTTGCTGTTATTGTTCTTGTCTTGGGGGTTGTGCCATTTTTCATGTTATGATATATTTTTACATCACATTATAAACCCCTGTGGGGGTAAATTGGCCATATTGAAACAGACGAGACCATTTGTCCCCAATTCCATTTTACGAGACGAATCGAAGACTGGAGGCCAAAAATGTTCCTTGAAAACAAAAACTTTCTGAAGGCGGAATTAAAATGTCCTCACACGATAGCAGCCAATCAGTAAAGAGGATACTGCACAATAATTTCATGGTCTTATTTGGGCCAATCAGAATCACTTAAAGTGATACGTTAACGTGTGATAATATTAGTAATATGAAACTGCACATACTGTAGGAAAACTATACCGACTATGTGATAATATTCAATATCTCTGCTCAGATCTCTGTTATTCCATCCATAAAGTTCATATTTTATGTTATTGCTTACTCGATCCGGGCAATAACACTGTGGTCGATCATCTCGAAGATAACGATAACCAAAACAATATGTGGAGTGGGGATCACATATCATTCCAATTATGTATGTATGTATGTATGTATGTATGTATGTATGTATGTATGTATGTATGCATTTATGTATGTATGTATGTATGTATGTGTTTGTGTGTGCGTGCGTGTGTGCGTTCGTTCGTTCGTGTGTGTGTGTGTGTGTGTGTGTGTGTGTGTGTGTGTGTGTGTGTGTGTGTGTGTGTGTGTGTGTGTACAGCTTACATCACCAAACACCAAAAAGATCCAATATCAGAAGCCACGGTAGCTGAGTTATTAGTGTGCCAAACTCGTAACCTGAAAAGTATGGGTTAGATTCCAACCATCGTATCATCTCATTAAGGCTTCAGTGGCGTATCTCAGTGCAAGTCACTTGATGTGAACACAATACATCCTTCACATTTTGCTGTGTCATAAAGCACCAAAAACAATCAAACAAAGATCCAGGAACGAAAGAACAGTGTAACAGGAGTCGCTGCAATACTCCAGAACTTTGCAAAGTACGGTATGGCTTCAACAGAAAACAATCAAGTATAGCACCCAGGAAATGAATAATCGAAATAGTCTCTTGACAGTTTCGTAGAAGCTCTATTTTTACGATCTACAAGCGTATTTCCCGCGCTTGAACAGTTGTAGGGCATGCAGCGAAACTATGCAATTAGGATTAAAGCCAGTCCAATGCTTGGGGCTGACAGTAGTTGAGGAGTACGATAATTGTATTTACATGGATTTGCATGCCTGAATGTCATTCTAGTCTTGTTATAAATAAATATATTTATATTGTACAACCTATTTTGTATTTCCTAATTGACTAACTTCCCCATCAAAGAAACATTCGAGAAAAGATATTGTGTGTGTGTGTGTGTGTGTGTGTTTCTATATATACATAGATAGATGAGAATTAGTTATCGGGTCGTCATGCGAGTGTGTCTGCTACGCAGGAGTGCATATAACACCGATTCGGCGCCATCATTTTTTTGGTGATGCGTGCTTAGTCGTGACGGAATATGGGCTGGTGCGTGCAGGCAAGGCGATGGGTGCCGTTTACCCGCGGACCTGGGTTCGAATCTCCGTAGAGTACGAATTAAAAATTCTCTAACCTGTATGATAGTATTATTTGTATTATATATTAATTCTGCCTACTATTATCAAGTATTCTTCTACAGAATCCAGGGATAGCACTTTCCGTTCCGTCTGGTGTCTAATTATAATTATATATATATATATATATATATATATATATATATATATATATATATATGAATATGTTCATATGCCGGATAATGCATATAAAAATTACTTAATGTAACAGAAGATCAGAAACATATCCGTGCTTGACTCCTTGTATCGTTATGGATGCTCTTCAGGTGAATACATCATTCCTTTACAATAATGTGTGGGGATATAAACAATTTGACGTCATTATAAAATTAATTACGTTATTTACTAGCAACTTCCCAATGTCTATATATCACACTTGCATACCAAATCAAATTTGTAATGTTGAAATATCATGAATGTGCATCAATGCATTGACAGAGTGTAAAATGTGATTCATACAAATTAAAACAATATAAAGTTATTCCGTCATCATGATATGAAAATGTATCCGTGTGTTGATACAACGTGCCAATAATCATGTGCTAATTTGCATAAATAATTAAGGTCTGGATGTAGAGTACGTATGAAATAAAGTTCCTTTTCTTCAATTAACGATTAATTATTAGTTAATAATTTATGTAAGGGAAATACTTTGAAGTTTCCTCCTGAACAGTTACGGATATGTTTATCGACTTTTAATAACACGAGTTCTACTGTTTTTGTTTGCTGTCTATGTACTGTCATTCTCTTTCTTAGTTCATTTGTCATCTGACCTAAGCATAAAGCTTCACACCTCACACATATCAATGCATAAATCACATTTCTCGAATTACAATTCATGTCTTGTTGAACTTTAAATAGCTTACCATTTTTAAATGTTATTGCGTTTCCTTCTTTTATATTTGAACAAGATTTACATCTATTCGTACCACATTTGGTTACTCAAGCCTCTCTTTCAACGAGGTTAAATTTAGATCTGGTAAGAATTTGTTTCATATTTTTGGGTTGTCTCTTACTCTCAATAAATTTCCTTTTTACAAGATATTTTTTCATTTAATCGCTACGTTTGTGTAATTGTTCACATATTAGTACCATCGGTATGATATTTACATTACGTGGATTATAGGTTGTAATTAAAGGGATTCCATTTGATGATGGGTTTATGTTTTCACGGATATTTCCCTTGATTGGTCCATTTGTTTTCACTTTGAGTATTCCTTGATTGATAATTTCCTCTGGGTAATTGCTGTAACTCTGCCAATCTCTATTCTTGTGTATGTTTGTTCCTTACAGTTGTCATCACTCTTGATGCAAGGTTACAAAGAATGTTTATTTTTATGTTTTGCATTCAGGATTTAAAATTGAGATAACTATGTGTATCAGTTGGTTTACTATAAATATCAGTGGTAATATGCGTTCCAGATAGTTTGTCGAGAATATATATGCGTTTGTGTGTGACGTGTAATAATTAATCATGCAAGAAAAGCTGGGAAAACAAACTATGCTCTAATTAAACCTGAATTTAATTATCGATTGAAACGGATTTCTAACATACTTATCAACCCAAGACAAAAGGCTCGAAGAGGATGTGACTAATCAAAGGAGTATTACTAACGAGACGGCCGGTTGCTGTAAACAGGATCTCTCATTTGGGTATATTATGTGTATTTAATCTGCATTTCGTTTGTTAGTTTTTGTTTTTTATTTGCATTGTATGTTATGGATAATTGTATTTTGGACTTGTCCAAAATGAAAGTCAATGTTCTACCTGACCTGAATCATTGATTCTGTTTTCGTAAACAACATGTTTATTTCCATCTGATCTAGAATTTGGGATAGTCCCTATGAACTGCAGGGTTTACTTGTTGTTTGCTACAGTTTACATTTGAATTTTAGTAACAGACTTCTAATTATAACTAAGGTTTTATTTTTCAAAATTATGAGCTCTCTAGAAGGTTTTTTTTTTTTTCCATTAGTTATTTTTAAAAAGTGCTAATTGTGACCCGAGGTCAAGTAGAAGACTATATAATCTTATTTTTCTAGAAATTGTTCATTCATACTTGACGATTTTAGCAGAGTCAATTGTGTTATTGTTGTGTCCATTACCTCTTTTGGCCTTGAATTTTATTTATTGAAAAATTATTATTCACAGGAAATACAAATTATTATTCAATGCAAATACAACGTGCTCTTCAAAAATAACGTCTTTGGAAATAGAGACTTGAATATATAGTGATCTTTCAAAAAAGGATATATTCTTGGATTAAATTATTGTGATCCAATAAAAGACTGTTGGCACATCACCACAACACGGGTCAACAAAGACACATCAAAACTGTCAGCGTCGGATTTAATTTGAATTTCCACTAAAGTGCATTCAAAACTTTAATCATTTGGACTTGTGTCTAATTATATGATTATCTGGGATTTAATTCGCAATACCGTAAGTTCTTTTGAACATTTTCACTTTGTATTTTAGGGAAATATATTATGTGTTTTATTTTACAATGCTTGTGCTTCTCACTCTTTTCTATTACCAATTTTAAGACCATGGAGTCGTAATAGGTCTTATAAACCAATGTAGTTCAGTGGTTAGATATGTTGGCGTAAAGAGCCAACAACAATGTGAATTAAGACCTATCTGTGGTATTGTTTTCACAGTCTGTCTCTTGGGAAGCAAGATATCCAACAGACCCATAGAGATCTCTGCAAAATCAATATGATATCATTCAAAGGATGATACAAAGAGCACATTTCAGCAAAATCAACGGTAATTACAGTTACAGCTGGAGTGAGGTTTGCAAGAAAAAAAATCCTGCAGTGTTTACCATAGTTTGTGCGTTACATGACTAGATCAAAAGTAACAGTCGATGAATATTGTGACATACTCGCTGTCAATTACTTTCAATTATTCCGTTCATATGCATTGATTGAAACATATATATATATATATATATATATATATATATATATATATATATATATACATATGAAGCTATTTTTTTTCTGGTAAAATGTTTTTCAAGAAAGTTTATGGAACCATATAAACAATCTTGTGATATTACACTATATGTGGTTATTCCTGACCAGAACGTAAAGCCTGTTGTTGTTGTTGTTGTTGTAGGGCTTAACACCATTTTTCAGCACACGTTAGGCTATACATGGCGGCCAGTATTAATGGTGGAGGAAGAAACCGGGAAATACCCGGAAAGAACCACCGACCCACGAGAACCTACTGGCAAGCTGTCTCACATATCCACATTCGCCGAATCCGAGACTCGAACCCACGCAGACAGAGGTGAGATGGCAGTGATCCGTAACGGAGAGCGCTTTAGACCACTGGGCCACTCGGGGCCCCCGTAAAGCCTGAAAAGTGTATTAAATATATAATTTTGGTGCAGCTTGGCTACCTGTAGGAAAACAACAGGATATGGTCTTTACAGGCAAATAGTAGTAAGTTAAAAGTGCGTTTTAGAACTGTTTTATGCGATGATTTGGTCCTGCAGATTTGTCTCGACTGTGAACATTGATTAGTACAAAGTTTCCGATATACATGTTGCTGTTGGCAGAGGCGTTATGGTTTTGCCTTTAACCCAGTTTGCGCGTACAGTTACAATGGTGTATTCAATAAGAAGAATTACACTTTTTGTGTACAAAAAAATCTACAGTGACAGATTTTCACACTCCACTGGCTTTGGTGGGAATTTGCAATATGCAGAATTCTCTTTTATTGTAGATTTACGACAATAAATGGTCGTTTTGCTGGTAATTATCAGAGAAAGCAACCTACGTCCCAACCCGGATATTACTACGTTTGCAAGTTTTCAAAATTTGTAAAGTTAATGTTGTCAACTTTAGTCAAGACTTTGATAATGGTACCTAGCACTTATCAGAGAATAAATTGGTATTTCAAGCGTTATTATAGAGGTCAACGTTTTTGCAAACCTTTATTGACAGTTTTTAAAGGTTCTATTGCTCAGACTGACATCGAATATTTGTGAAAAGAGCGTTTATAATAGCGCTTCAAATGCGATCAGTTCAACCGTTACTTGTTGGGCATAGTCTTAATCAAACCATGCCAGCAATTAAACCAAACTGCGAACAATTGCATCAAAGAATTAAAATGCATACCTGTATTGACCCACGTAGGTTGCTCACCCTTAAGACTGTATCTGCTGACAGAAGAACTAAAATTAAATTATTTTAAATTATGAGAAAATATTTATTTTCATCTATAGAATATATCATTATATTCTTTGTTATTATGACATATATGGATAATTGCAATAATTAATCTAACGTTTAACTATTTGGTATATAATAATATAACCGAGTAAGGAATCATCTCACATATGTTCAAGACTCTTATACAATAAAGGGTTCAACGTGGATACAAAAAGATGTTGCAACTCTTTTTTTAAGTTCTGCCTAACTCATCCACTCACTCCTACAAAATATTCCAGGCAGTTTAAAGCCAAAAGTATCTTCGATACTTTGATGAAAGACAAAAATGCCAGGAAACATGATATTTTCGTTGGGGAATATGGAACTGAATTAACGGGAAGTTACGGTTTAGACTTTCTTTGAGGTGAAGAAGGGCCCCTTGCTGCTTAATATTACAATTCTGGTACTAACAGAGTCTGGAGATTTATCTATATAAGTATATCTTTGATATACTCCACAATAATCACACTATGCGAACGTTTCTTATCACTTACACGTTTATTGGGGTTAAAATTCTACTTATTTTGTGTATTCATTGCTCACGTACCAGAGTGTCTGAAAATAAATTATAAAGATGATCTGTTCCGTGTAGTCAATGGGAGTGACAAGTAGCTATTGTTTCGAAGATTACTAAAACTTCTCTACCTTTTGCACCGCAGCTCTAATGCATGACGTAGCTTATAGAAAGGCATTCATAACATGAGACGAAAAGCTATTGGAAATTATTGTTATACCTTTTCCGTTTGTCTAATGCCCTCACACGTACATGTATGTATGTATGTATGTATGTATGTATGTATGTATGTATGTATGTATGTACGTACGTGCGTGTGTGGGGTGGGTGGATGTGTGTGCGTGCGTATGTGCGTGTATGTATATATGTATGTATGTATGTGCT
>JAECUM010088192.1:0-18310 GCA_016617855.1 Megalonaias nervosa | reverse complement strand
ATATATATATAATAAAATGAACTGAATGATTTTAAACCTAATTGACGGCATTTCTTCCTGACGCCGCACTTGCCAGTTCACAACACTAGCTAAGTTCAATGATTCTGATTAGAAATAGTGGGACCTCTTTAGGAACATACTATGCAGTTGAAAGAGGTTATACATCGCCAAACAATTTAACACCACTGTATTATTTTGTTAAATAAAATCGTAATGATGTTTCTTTGGGTGAGTGGGTGGGTAGGTGGGGTGTTACCGCCATTTCTCACCGCAAGATAGGCTATATATGGCGGACAGTATGCCTGGTAGAGGAAGAATCCGGGGAAAAAACCCAGTAAGCACAACCGACCCACGGGAAGCTACCGACAGCTTTCTCACGTACCCACATAAGACTAGACGAAAACTCGAACCAAGGCAAACGAAGGTTAGATGGCATTGGTCGGCAAAGTAGGAAGTATGTAAGAAAATGTATAAATTCTCCTCATCAAGTGTCGAACATCTCCGATCAAGATATGTATTCCAAATCATAGGTGCTGTATAGAACCCGCGCTTGATGCGTCTTCTTGGGTTCAGATATTCTCTCTTTATCTCACCTCCCACCTTTCAGATACCTCATGCTTCTCTGAGACAAATGCCAATTGATATGTACGATTTACTGCCAACGTTCAACATCTAGCTAAATATTTATTTTATTGACCACCCTAGCAAAAAGCATGCATAGACCTGCAAGGGTATTCATATGTCACCGGTGATATTATAAACACTATACATTTCTTTTGTCTTTTTTAATTCGAACTAATGCTTCATTATTTTTGCATCGTTATTATTATTATTATTATTATTATTATTATTATTAACATGATCACATACTTCACTTTCCAGCATTTTGGCCATCGTTCGAATCTGTTGCCAAAAGGGAATTGGGGAAAAGGGCTACGTATGTTTGAAAATGTCCATTTACCCCACAAGGGTTTGTTACACTACGTATCTAACAGGATTGCAACCGAATCGATTTTTGGATCGAGTGAAAACAACACTGAGTGAATGAAATGAAACAAAAAGTATATGAAATATTTTCTCTGTCTGTCTGTGTCTGTCTCTCTGTCTCTCTGTCTCTCTGTCCCTTTCTGTGCCTCTCTGTCTCTCTGTCTGTCTCAGTTTCTCACTCTGTCTCTCTCTATGTCTCTGTCTATACCTCTGTCAGTCTCTGTCTCTGTCTCTCTGTCTGCCTTTCTCTCTCCGTCTATATCTGTCTGTCTGTCGTTCTCTCTCCTTCTATATCTGTCTCTCTCTCCCTGTCTCTATCTGTCCCTGTCTGTCTGTCTGTTTGTCTGTCTCCGTCTGTCTCTGTCTCTCTATCTGATTGTTTGCATGTCTGTCTCCCTCTCTGTGTCTCTGTCTCGCTCTCTCACTGTCTCTGTCTTTTTCTATGTCTCTGTGTCTGTCTCTCTCTGCCTGTCTCTGTATCTGCTCTCTCTCTCTCTCTCTCTCTCTCTCTCTCTCTCTCTCTCTCTCTCTCTCAGTCTCTGACTCCCTGTCTGTCTCTATCTGTCTCTCCCTCTCTCTGTCTCTGTCACTGTCTCTGTCTCTCTGTCTCAGTCTCTGTCTCTGTTTCAGTCTCTCTGTCGCTCTCTTTCTGTGTCTCTCTATCTCCCTGTCCTGTCTGTCTGTCTTTCCATGTCTCTGTGTCTGTCACCGTTTGTCTTTGCTTGGTTCCGTCCCTCTTTCTCTCTGTCTATGTCTGTCTCTGTCTCTACATCTCTGTCTCTGTCTGCCTCTGTCTCTGTCTGTCTGCCTGTCTGTCTATCTGTCTCTCTACCTCTCAGTTTCTGTCTCTATTTCTGTCTCTGTCTCTCTCTGTCTCTGCCTCTCTGTCTGTCTGTATCCTGTCCCTGTCTCTCTCTGTCTGTTAGAGTCTGTCTGCCTCTGTCTCTGTCTGTCTGTCTGTCTCTCTCTGTCTCCGTCTGTCTCCGTCTCTCTGTCTGTCTTTCTCTGTCTCTGTTTCTTTGTCCTTCTTTCTCTGTCTCCGTCTCTCTCTGTCTCTGTCTCTGTCAATGCCTGTGCCTGCCTCACTCTGTCTCTGCCGCTCTGTCTCTCCGTGTCTGTCTCAGTCTCTGTCTCTCTGTGTCTGACTCTTTCTCACTCTCTCTGTCTCTGTCTCTCTCTCCGTCTGTCTCTGTCTTACTGTCTGTCTCTCTCTCAGTCTCTGTCTCTATTTGTCGCTCTCTCTGTCCGTCTCTGTCTATATGTCTCTTTGTTTCTCCCTCTCTGTCCGTCTCTGTCTCTGTCTCTGTCTCTCCCTCTCTATTTCAATCACTGTCTCTGTCCCTGCCTGTCTCTGTCTCTCTATCTGTCTCTGTCTCTGTCTATTTCTGTCTCTGTCTATCCCTCTCGCTCTCTGTCTCTCTCTCCCAGTGTCTGTCTCTGTCTCTCTCTGTCTTTGTTTCTCTCTGTCAGTCTCCAGCTCTGCCCGTCTCTCTCTTTTTCTCTCTGTCGGTCTCTGTCGGTCTGTGTTTCCTTCTATCTGTCACTGTCAGTCTGTCCGTCTGTCTGTCTGTCTCTCTGTCTGTTTCTGTCTCTATCTCTCTCTCTCTTTCTGTCTCTGTATGTCCCTATCACAGTCTGTCTGTTTGTCTGTCTGTGTCTGTCTCTCTGTTTCTGTCTCTCTGTCTGTCTCCGTCTCTTTCTCTCCGTCTCTCTATGTCACTCTCTGTCACTCTGTCTCTGTCTCTGTCGCTCTCTGTCTGTCTGTCTCTGTCGCTCTCTGTCTGTATGTTTCTGTTTCTTTCACTCTTTCTATCTCTGTCTGTCTATGTCTCTGTCTCTATCTCTCTCTATTCGTTTTTTTTCTCTCTCTGTCTGGTTATGTCAGTCTGTCTGTCTCTCTGCCTATCTCCCTTTTCTCTGTCTGACTGTGTATGTCTGTCTGTCTGTCTCTCTCACTTTGTGTATGTGTCTGTCTGTCTCCCTGTCTGTCTGTCTGTCTGTCTCTGTCTCGCACTGTCTCCATCTCTCTCTGTCTCTGTCTGTCTCCCTCTCTCGGTCTGTCTCTGTCTCTATCTGTCTCAGTCTCTCTCTGTCTCTATCTCCGTCGCTGTCTCTCTCTGTCTCCCTGTCTGTCTCATTGTCTTTCTGCCTGCCTGTCTCTGTCTCTCGCCCTGTCCCTCTGTCTGTCTGTCTCTCTACCTTGTCTCCTTCTCTGTCTCTGTCTGTCCGTCTCACTGTCTCTCTGTCTGTCTCTCTCTCTATCTGTCTGTCTCTGTCTGTCAGTCTCAGTCTGTCTCTCTCTGTCTGTCTCTCTCTGCCTGGTTCTGTCTGTCTCTGTGTGTCTGCATGTCTGTTTGTCTCTACCCGTATGTCTCTGTTTGTCTGTCTGTCTCTGTCTGTCTCTATCTGTCTGTCTGTCACTGTATCTCTGTCTCTGATTCTCTCTGTTTCTCTCTCTTTGTCTCTCTGTCTCTGTTTCCATCTGTCTCTGTCTGTCCGTTTCTCTGACTGTCTGTCCGTCTGTCTGTGTATGTCTGTGTATGTGTCTCTGTCTCTCTGTATGTCTGTCGACCTCTGTCCGTCTGTCTCTCTCTGTCTGTTTCTCTGTCTGTCTCTCTGTCTGTCTCTCACATTTTCTCTGTCTGTCTCTCTGTCTCTCTCTGTCTGTCTGTTCCTATCTTCTCTCTGTCCGTCATTCTGTCTCTCTATCTCTGTTTGTCTCCCTGTCTCTCTGTCTGTCTCCCTCTATCTGTCTAGTTCTCTGTCTCTCTATCTCTGTCTCTCTCTGTTCTTTTTTCTGTCTGTCTCTCTCTGTCCCTCTGTCTGGCTCTAAGTCTCACTCTCTCTGTCTGCCTCTGTTTCTCTCTGTCTCTCTGTCTGGCTCTATCTCTCTCTCACTCTCTCTCTTGCTCTCTGTCTCTCTCTTTCTGAATCTCTGTCTCTCTCTTTCTCTCTTTGGCTCTCCGTATTTCTCTCTGTCATGCTCTCTGTCTCTCTCGCTCTCTGGCTCAGTGTTCCCCATTCCCTCCGTGTCTTTCTCTCTTTGTCATGCTCTCTGTCTGTTTCTATGTCTCTCTCTGTCTGTCTCCATGTGTCTGTCTCGGACTGTCTCTCTGCATCGCTGTTTCTCTCTCTCCTTTTCTGTCTCTCTGTCTCTGTCTTCCTCTCTCTCTGTCTCTCTCCCTGTCTGTCCCTGTCTCTGTCTCCGTCTGTCTCCCTCTCTCTGTCTCTATGTCTTTCTCCGTCCGTCTCTGTCTCTCTAACTCTCTTTCTCTCACTCTCTGTCTGGCTGTCTTTCCCTGTGTCTCTCTCTCCATATGTCTCTCTGTCTCTATCTGTCTGTCTGTGTCTCTGTCTGTGTGTCTCTCTGTCAGTCTGTCTCTCGCTGCCTGTCTGTTTGTGTGTCAGTCTGTCTTTCTCTGTCTCTCTGTCAGTCTCTCTGCCCCTTTCTGCTCTCTCCGTCTTTCTCTGTCTCTCTCTGTCTCTTTCTGTCTCTCTCTGTCCCTCTCTCTGTCTCTCTCTTTGTCTCTGTCTCTCCCTGTCTCCCTTTTGCTCCGTGTCTCTGTCAATCTTACGCTCTGTCTCTCTCTCTTTGTCTCTCTGTCTTTTTCTTTGTCTCTCTGTCCCTCTCTCTGTGTCTCTCTGTCTCAGTCTCTCACTGTCTCTGTCTCTGTCAAACTCTGTCTCTCTGTCTGCCTGTCTGTCTGTGCCTCTCTCTGTCTCTCAGCGTCTATGTCTCTCTCTGTCTGTCTGTCGGGTGTGTTTCTCTCTCTCTCTCTCTCTGTTTCTCTCTCCGGCTGTCTCTCTTTCTGTCTATGTCTCTCTTTCTCTGCCTCTATCCGTGACTGTTTCCATATGTCTCTGCCTGTCAGTCTGTCTGTCTCTGTCTCTGTCTCTCTTCGTTATCTCTATTTGTCTGTCTCTTTCTGTCTGTCTCTGTGTCTCTGTCTCACTTTCTGTCTGCCTCTCTCTGTCTCTGTCTTTTTCTGTGAATCTCGCCCTGTCTCTCTCTATGTCTGTCTCTGTCTCTGTCTGCCTCTGTCACTGTCTCTCTTTCTCTCTGTTTCTCTGTCCCTCTTTCTCTGTCTCTCTCTATTAATCTCTGTCTGTCTCTGTCTCTCTCTATCTCTCTGTCTCTTTATGTCTCTCTGTCTCTATCTCTCTCTGTGTCTCTCTGTGTCTCTTTGTGTCTGTGTCTGTGTCTATCTTTATGTCTCTCTGTCTGTATGTCTCTCTGTTCGTCTGTCTGTCTGTCCATCTGTGCCTCTCTGTGTATCTCTTTGTCTATTTGTCTGTCTCAGTTTGTCTGTCTTTCTCTATGTCCTCTTTCTCTGTCTGTTTCCCTGTCTTTCTGTCTGTCTGACACTCTGTCTCGGTCTCTCTCTGTGTCTGTCTCTATGCATTTATCTCTGTCTCTCTGCTCGTCTGTCTGTCTGTCTGTCCCTCTGTGTCTCTCTGTGTCTCTCTTTGTCTATTTGTCTGTCTCAGTTTGTCTATCTCTCTCTATGTCCTCTTTCTCTCTCTGTTTCCCTGTCTTACTGTCTGTCTGACTCCCTGTCACGGTCTCTCTCTGTCTGTCTCTCTGCCTTTATCTCTGTCTGTCTGTCTCTCCGTTTTGTCTCTCTCTGTGCGTCTGTCTTTCTCTCTGTCTGTATTTCTTTCTCTCTGTCTCTGTCTCTCTGTCTGTCTGTCTGAATCTCTCTCTCTCACTGACTCTCTCTCCATCTCGATGTTTCTCTCTCTGTCTCGATGCATGTCTCTCTCCCTGAATCTCTCTCTGTGTCAATGTCTCTCTCACAGTCTCTCTATGTCTCGCGCTCTCTTCTCTGTCTTCCTCCCTGACTCGCTGTCTTTCTCTTCTCTCTCTGTCTCTCTCTCCCGCTGTCTCTCTTTTCTCTCCGTCTCCCTCTCTGCCTCGGTGTTTCTAACTTCCATCTCTGTCTTCTATCTGTCTCGCTGTCTCTCGCACTCTCTGCCTCGCAGTCTGTCTCGCTGTCTGCTGGTTGCTTTTCTTTCTCAACTGTCTCTTTGTCTCTCTCTTTCTTTGTCTCAGTCGGTCTATCTATCTCTCTGTCCGTCTATCCCTGTCAGTCTCTCTGTCTCTGTCTCTCTCTGTCCCTCTCTGTCTCTCTGTCTGTTTTTCTGTCTGTCTCTATCTGTGTCTGTGTCACTCTCACTGTTTTTGTCTCTCTTTCTCTCTGTTTCTCTTACTCTTTGTCTCTTTGTCTCCGTTTTTCTCACTCTCTCTGTCTCTGTCTCTCTGTCTCGATTTGTCTCTCTTTGTCTGTCTGTCTCTGTCTCTGTCTCCCTCTGTCTTTGTCTCTCACTCTCTGTCTGCCTCTCTTCTGTCTGTCAATCTCTTTGTTTCTCTCTGTCTATCACTCTGTCTCTGTCTCTCTCACTGACTCTTTCTCTTTTTCTCTGTCTCTCTGTTTCACTTACTCTCTGTGCCTGTCTCTCTGTCTCTCCCTGTCTCTCTGTCTCTTTTTGTCTCTCTGTCTCTGTCTGTCTCTATGTCTATAGATCTCAATCCCTGTCTATCTCTCTGTCGGTCTGTCTGTGTGTCTCTCTTTCTCTCTGTCTGTATATCAATCTCTGTCTGCCTTCTGTATGTTTGTCTCTCTCTTTCTCCCCTCCTCTGTCTCCCTCTATGTCTGTTTCTGTGTCTCTCTGTGTCTCTCTGTCCCTCTGACTCTCTCCATGCCTGTCTCTTTGTCTGTCTGTCTCTCTGCTTCTCAGTCTCTCTCTCTTTCTGTCTCTCTGCTTGTATCTCTGTCAGTCTCTGTCTCTGTCTGTCTGTTTGTCTCTCCTTCCGTGTCTGTCTGTCTCTCTTTCTCTCTCTCTTTCTCTGTCTGTCTCTGTCTCTCTGTCGTCTCTCTTTCTCTCTCTCTCTTTCTCTCTGGCTGTCTGACTCTTTCTGTCTCTCTGTCTCGCTATTTGTCTCTCTCTGTCTCGCTGTCTGTCTGTCTCTGTCTCCGTCTCTCTCTTTGCCTCGCAGCATCTCTCATCTCTCTCTCTCCCCCTCTCCCCCTCTCTGTCTCGTTGTCTCTCTCTTATCTCTCTGTCTCTCTCTTCTATCTCTGTCTCCTTGTCTGTCTCGTCGTCTCTCTGTCTCTCTTTCTCTCTGTCTGTCTCTCTGTATCTTTATCTGCCTCGCTCTGTCCCTTGTCTGTCTCGCTGTCTGTCTGTCCATCTGTCTCTATCTCTGTCCCGCTGTCTCTGTTTCTCTCTGTGTCTCTCCCTGTCTCGGTCTCCTTGTGTCTGTTTCTCAGTCTCTGTCTGTCTCTCTCTTTCTCTTTCTCTCTGACTCTCTGTCTGTCTCTCTGTCGCTCTCTCTCTCGGTCTGCTTCTCTGTTTTTCTGTCTGTTTGTCTCTGTCTGGCGCACTCTGTCTGTCTCTCTGTTTCATTATGTCTGTCTGTCTATCTGTCTCTGTCTGTCCCTCTTTTTCTCTGTCTCTCTCTTTGCCTCTGTCTGTCTGTCTCTGTCTCTCTCCCACTGGCTGGCTGTCTCTCTCTGTCTCCCTGTCAGTCTATCTCTGTCTCACTGTCTGTCATTGTCTCTTTCTGTCTTCCTTGCTATCTCTTCTCTCTCTGTCTCTCTCTCTGTTTCGCTGTCTCACTCTCCTCTCTGTCTTTCTGTTCTATATCTGTCTCCCTATCTGTCTCGCTGTCTGTCGGTCTCTGTCTCTGTCTCTCTATCTGCTTGTCTGTGTCTCTCTGTCTCTCTGTATGTCTGTCTCTCTGTCTCTGTCTCTTTCTATGTCTCTCTCTTTGGCCGTCTATAACTCTCTCTGTCTCTCTATATGTCACTCCCTTTCTCTTTCTCTCTCCTCTCTGTTTCCCTGTCTGTCTGTCTGCCTGTCTCTGTCTCTCTTTCTCACTGTCTCTTTTTCTCTCTTTCCCTGTATCTCTGTCTCTCTGTCGTCTCCCTCTCTCTGTTTGTCTCTGTCTGTCTCTGTCTGTCTCGGTCTCTCTCTCTGTCTCTCTCTGTCTGTCTTTGATTCTCTGTCTGTCCCTCTGTCTGTCTGTGTCTGTCTGTCCCTGTCTCTGTCTCTGTCTCCGTCTCTCTGCCTGCCTGTGTCCCTCTCTCTCTGTCTGTCTGTTGTATGTCTTTGTCTGTCTCTGTCTCTCTCTATGTCTATCTCTTTTCTGTCTCTAGCTCTCTCTGTCTCTCTATGTCTCTCCCTTTTTATTTCTCTCTCCTCTGTTTCCCTGTCTGTCTGTCTGTCTCTGTATCTCTCATCGTCTCTTTTTCTCTTTGTCCCTGTATCTCTGTCTCTCCCTGTCTTTCTTCCTCTCTTTGTTTGTCTCTGTGTGTCTGTCTGCCTGCCTGTCTGTGTCTCTCACGGTCTGTCTCTGTCTCTCTCTGTCTGTCTCTTATACTCTGTCTCTGTCTCTCTGTCTCTCTGTCTGTCTGTCTCTTTGTCTCCCTCTCTCTCACTGTCTGTGTCTCTCTGTCCCGCTGTCTGTCTCTCTGTCTCGCGGTCTCTGTCTCTCTCTTTCTCTCGCTGGTTCTCTAAGTCTCGATGTCTCTCTTTCTCTCTGTCACTCTCTCTCTCTCTCTGTCTCGCAATCTCTGTCTCTCTCGTCTTTGTCTCTCTCCGTCTCAGATTCTCTCGCTGTCTTTCTTATCGATCTCTGTCTGCTCTGTCTCTCTCTTTGTCTCCCTGTCGCTTTTTATTCTCTCCGTCTCTCTCTTTGTCGCTGTCTCTCTCTCTCCCAGTCTGTCCCTCTTTCCCTCTATGTCTCTCTTCTCCCTGTCAGTCTCTGTCTCACTGTCTGTCTCGCCGTCTGTCTCTCTCTCCCTGTCTGTCTATCTCTTAATATCTGTCTCCCCGTCTGTCCCGCTGTTTCTCTATCTCTCTCCCTGTCTCACTGTCTCTCTGTCTCCCTGTTTGCCTTGCTGTCTCTCTCTGTCTCCCTTTTTTCTCGCTGCCTCTGCCTCCGTATCTGTCTCGCTGTCTCTCTCTGTGTCTCCCTGTCTGTCTCGCTGTCATTTTTCTCTATCTCCCTGTCTACAAGTATGTCTTTCTCTCTGTCTGTCCCTCTGTCTGTCTGCCTCTTTCTGTCTCTCTATGTTCCTCTCTCTGTCTCTCTCTTTGGCTCTGTCTCTCCTTGTCTTCCTTTCGCTCTGCGTCTCTGTAAATCTTCCGCTCTGTCTCTCTCTCAACGTCTCTCTGTCTCTTTCTTTGTCTCTCTCTGTCTGTCTGTCTCTCTCTGAATCTGCCTCGCTGTCTCTGTCTCTATGTCTCTCCTAGTCACGGTTTCTCTCTGTCTCTGTCTGTTTCTCAGTCTCTGTTTGTTTCTGTCTCTCTCTGTCTCTCTTGCTCAATGATTTCCTGTCTCTGTCTCTCTCTGTCTGCTTCTGTTTCTCCGAATGTCTATCTCTGTCTATCTCTCTCTGTCACTCTGCTTTTATCTCGGTCTGTCTCTATGTCTGTTTCTCTTTTTCTCTGTCCCTCTGTTTGTCTTTGTATGTCTCTCTCTGTCTCTCTGTCTGTCTATCTCTGTCTGTCTCTCTCTCTGTGTCTCGTTGTCAGTCTATCTCTGTCTCGCTGTCTCTCTCTCTTTCTGTCTACCTCTTCTCTATCTCTCTTTCGCTGTCTCTCTCTTCTGTCTCTCTGTTCTCTCTCTGTCTCCCTCTCTGTCTCACCGTCTCTGTCTGTCTCATTATCTGTCTCTTTCTCTCTGTCTTTATGTCTGCCTGTCTGCCTCTCTCTCTCTGTCTCTCTATGTCTCTGTCTGTGTGTGTGTCTGTCTCTGTCTGTCTCTGTCTGTTTCTCTGAGTCTTTCTCTCTATATGCCCCTCTCGTTGTCTCTATTTTCTCTGTTTCACTGTCTGTCTGTCTGTCTGTCTGTCTGTCTGTCTGTCTGTCTGTCTGTCTCTGTCTCCCTGTCTCTGTCTGTCTGTCTGTCTCTGTCTGTCTCTGTCTTTCTCTGACTCTGTCTCTCTATATGTCCCTCTCTTTGTCTCTTTCTTTTTTGTCTGTTTCTCTGTCCGTCTCTGTCTCTGTCTCTCTGTCTCTCTCTTAGCCTGTATCTCTGTCTCTCTGTCTCTCTCCGTTTTCCTCTGTCTGTCTTTCTGTCTGTTTTACTGTCTGTCTTTGTCTCTGTCTGTATCTGATTCTCCGTCTGTCTCTGTCTGTCTTTCTGTCTGTCTGTCTGTCTCTCTCTGATTCTCTCCGTCTCACATTCTCTCTTCTCTGTCTTTCTCTGTCTCTCTTTGTCTCGCTGTCTCTTTTCTCTGTCTTTCTGTGTCGTTGCTGTCTCTATATCCGTGTCTGCCCCTATCTCTCAGTCTCCCTTCTTCTCTCTGTCTCTCTGTCTCCCTGTCTGTCTCGCTGTCAGTCTCTTTTTCTCCCTATCTGTCTCGCTGTCTCTCTTTCTATCTCTGTCTCCATGCCCGTCTCGCTGTCTCTCTCTGTCGCTCTGTCTGTCTCGCTGTCTCTCTGTATCCCTGTCTGTCTCACTGTCTCTCTCTGTCTCCCTGTCTGACTATCTGTCTCTGTCTCCTTGTCTGTCTCGCTGTCTCTCTTTCTCCTGTCTAACTCGCTGTTTGTCTCGCTGTCTCGCTGTCTGACTCGCTTTCTCTCTCTGTCTGACTGTCAGACTGTCTGACTCGCTGTCTCTCTGCCTTTCTGACTCGCTCTATCTCTCTATGCCTCTGTGTCGCTGTCTGCCTCTCTCTGTCAGTCTCTCTGTCTCTGTCTCTGCCTCTCTGTCTGTCTCTGTCTCTGTCTCTGTCTCTCTCTCTGTCTCTCTGATTTTGTCTCTGTCTGTTTCTCTGTCTGTCTTTTTCTCTGTCTCTCTTTGCCTCTCTGTCTCTGTTTCTCTCTGTCTGTCTCTCTGTCTGTCTCTTTGTCTTTCTCTGTTTCTTTCTCTGTGTGTCTCTGTCTCTCTCTCTCTATATGTCTCTCTCCCTGTATGTCTCTATCCCTGTCTGTCTGCCTCTGTCTCTGTCTGTCTCTGTCTCTCTGTCTCTGTCTCTTTGTATTTGTATCTCTGTGTCTCTCTCTTTGTCTGTCTCTCTCTGTTTCTGTCTTTCTCTCTCTGTGTGTCTGTCTTTCTGTCTTTGTCTCTTTACGTCTCTCTCTCTCTCTCTCTCTCTCTCTCTCTCTCTGCCTCTCTGACTCGCTGTCTCCCTCTCTGCCTCTCTGTCTCGCTGTCTCTCTCTGCCTCTCTGTCCCTCTGTCTCGCTCTCTCTGTCTCTCTCTGTGTCTCTCTGTGTCTCTCTCTCTCTCTATTTCTCTCTGTCTCTCTCTGTCTCTCTCTGTCTCTGTCAGCTGCCTGTCTGGTTCTCTCTGGCTCTGTCTCTCCCTCTGTCTGTCTCTGTCTCTGTCTCTCAGTCTGTCTATCTGTCTGGCTCTGGCTCTTTCTCTGTCTGTCTATCTGTCTGGCTCTCTGTCTCTCTCTCCCTCTGTCTGTCTCTGTCTCTCTCCCTCCTTGTTTCTCTGCCTTTCTGTATCTCCCTGTCTCTCTGTCTTTGTCTCTCTCTCTGTGTCTGTCTCTGCCTCTGTGTCTCTCTGCATGTCTCTGTCCCTTTCTTTCGCTCTGTCTCTGTGTCTCTGTCTCTATCTCTTCACACTATCACTTGATACAAAGAAATAAGCATGGTTCATACAACCAGATGTCCTTGTAAACATAACACAGTTTATAATGCCCATATTTAGAGTTTGGAATTCATATCACTATTCTTTGCCCTTCTCCATAATGCGCAATTTCCCATCCTACACCTTCAGTCATGTAGTAACATACTCTGTCGGTTGAATTTAGTTCAATGGCTACGCTGCCTCACTGCAGGTCACGCTGTCACCATTCTGGTTCTTCCAGCCCATCAATCCAGCTATAAATATACCAATCTGGTCATAATAAGAAATAAACTAAATGTAGAGAGGAAATCCATAAATACATGCTACCATATTATTTTGCTTGAAAATAAAGTCCTCAGCGATGAATGATAACAGACCAATACATTTCTAGAGTTTTAAATTCAAATAATGAAAACTAAAGACGATATTTTGGTGAGAGGCATTTGACTTGTATATTATTTATCACTTATCCCTATGGCTGTAGTAAGTCGTAAGAGTGTTCACACTCCTCGACAAGATCCAAGTGATCACCATGTCGCATTAAACAATAAGTCTCCTATTAATACAAAAAGAAAGGAAATGTCCACGACCAGGGTTAAAGTACCCGTGCACATCGTGCTATATGGGTATCTCGCCGCGAGAGACCTACGACGAGATACATGTATTGCCCAGTCACCATAAAAGAGAAATAAAAGATATGAACTACCCGAGGTAACGCTGTTTGTGTCTAAGAAACTAATTACCCAAATTGTTCTAAGGCATTACCAAATTATTTTCTTGCGTTATTCCGTGACAGTATCATTCACTTAAAAATGAAGTAAAACCTAAAAACAATAAGAACCACAACAAATAAAACCAAGGGTATTGATCAGCCGATAGCAGACGGGGTGGGTGGTTGGTGGGCGGTATACATGTAGCATAAAATCTACCATATATACAATCCTGTTTTTAATATTAACGTTTAAACGTAAATAAACTCACCTCTGTTCATAGAGGAATGAGGACATAAAACCGGTCTCTCAACTGACAGAAAGCATTCATTTAGTAAAGTATATTTCTTCTAGAATACTTACTAGCTCACATTAACTTTGGGAATATAAGCCCCAGCACCTCCCGAATCCAGCCCTTCCCAAATACGACAGTTCGTCTTTTCTATGATATATACACAAAGGACAAAAATTCTTGCCCATGACCTACAATTGCCTCCTACAGGTGCCGCTAGTTTCAAGCTGAGCAAAACTTTGTGTAACGGGATGTTCGTATTGCGGAGAGAATGGGACAGTATTAAAATAAAGTGATCGGGTAAGTATTCTCGAAACATAATTTACTAAAGATTTTGATTTCGCCTTTGAGTACTTCCCCGATCACATAAACGTTTGGAGAATAGTTAATAGGTGGAGGGAATGTTGAGCATCCAAACTATACCTTGAGGTAAATATTGGATTCCCCATATGAAGGTTAACCACAGTCTTAATTGCCAACAGCATATCCGGAGGCGACGTGGTTTACGTATGCTCAAGTTGCTCGCTCCAAAATAAAAGGCTTTCATTACAGCTTTCATCTCCAAGAGACTGATGTTGAGACTTGAGTGTTCCGTACCCCACTGGTTGTCGAAGTCCGGTAACAGATGGGTTGCTCAACCAAAGGTGATTGCGATTGTACACTCGGTCACATTCTGGTGCGACTGTTCGAGAGGTATTCATATCGTGAGGCAACCTTGGTTGTGTAACTGGCTCGGGAATGATACACCCTCACTAGTTACACTGATACTGCAATAGAGAGGTATGTATTGGGACACCCTTGAGATATAAGGTCATCTGTAAAGGACGTCTGTAGAGGCAACCTAGCTGGATACGATCCCGCTGTTGGAAGAACAATCCAATGGAGTTGCAGAGACTCCCTGTTTGTGATCCATTCTGTGTTGGAAATGGATTCTGCCTGGGCAACAGTTCGGATCACCCAAAGGTAGAGAAGACGCACCAGGTTGAGATGGGTAAGAAAATCCATGCTCTGATGGACGAAATAATGTGATGGAAAAAGATGGGACGTCCCACTTTATCTGAACACATAGATGATGTAAAAGGGAAATGCGATCATTCTCTCGTTTGACTAGAATGGAAATGATCATATTTTTCTGGAGGACACCGTCCAAATACGCCGCCGTGGAAATAGATGCGTTGTACAGAGAAGGGATACGATGAAGTGGAGTAGTTTCAAAAGGGCCCAATGACGTATTTTCACGCCTGGAGAGAACGCGATACTGATAACAATTTTCTCGGTAAGTAAACAACAGGAATCTCCCTAAGGACGGGGTAGTGAAATTTGCGTCTGTCAGATGGAAACAGATGACAAATTCGCTCAGATGGAAAGAAATGTGGAATGATCTTGCCGACTTCATCTTGAATGTTTTTGACCGTCCTAACCAGAAAAGGCTTGGAAGAAAACTCGGGAGATAGTGGATTCCAAACAATTTCCACCTCTCGCTTCTCGATGAGCGTCCCGGTTTCGTGTTACAGAAGTGTGTCCTTTACCGAATCATGCTGTACTTCTGTTAGGAATGGATAGGACGAAAGGAGAGGGTATGGAAAAAGGAGAACCGATATACTTTGAGACAATTTGGATTGCCCACTCACTTGATGAAATGAGAACGATCCAACTCTGTTTTTAAAAACAAACAAGAGTCAGGAGCCTACAAGATAGGTGTCTGTGGACGGTCGTGGTCATGGGTCGACTGCTTGAGAGAGGAGGCATTGGGTAGAGAAACTTTGTTTCCCATTCTCATGATACGACTGACTCCAAAAATGATTAGCAGATTGTCTTTATGCATAGGATTGGGATCGCAGTTTGCTTTTGAGTTGAACAGATAGCGATCCGGTATCTTCGTTCCAGTCAACACGTCACTGAGAGTCAATCGTAGATGATGTCTAAGGTGATGGCTGTTGCTCCATGAGATGGAGGGGCAGATGCGATCCAAAGGGAGTTTGACAGGGTAAGGGAGGGATGCACATTATCGGCTTTGTCTTTAAGCCAGAAAATTCGCAAGATACGCTAAGTTCATCAACGGAAGACGTGGCCACTATATTGCGAATGTGCTTCTAAGTGGTGTGTAAAACGTCGTTATCCACCGTATATAAGCAGGTAAAGTCAGATTTACCGCAGCATAGTTCTGCGATGAAAGCGTCGGATTAAGTCTTATACGAGCGAGTTTGCAAAGGACACTGGAAGCTGACTATCTCTCCGAAAAAGGACAATGGAAGCTGACTATCTCTCCAAGAAATGAAAGGCGTTGAAACCGCCTAGGTCACTGGTCATGGCAGATAGAATCTCAACAACTTCCTTGATTTTTCCTAACTGCGGGAAGAAGAAGGGATGACTTCCCCTTCGTCAAAAATCAACGGAGGCCTTGTCCTTTGTATGTCTCTATGCAAGAGCGGGTGACGGACATTTTGAGTTCGGTAACTTGTATTGCCACCTCAAAATTATACACAGTCTGTTTTATGGTGGATCTGAGCAAGAACTATTAACAGATTTATCCCCACATTCAGTGTGCAGGTTGTCCTGATCGACAAATCGATATCCTGTCTCGGTAACGTCCCAGAGGATAAGCACTGAGTAAATGGCTAGCCGTATAAGCAGGATGTAGTCCTCGAATTGTTAAGGACACTATGTCAAAAACAAACAAACACCCCCCCCCCCAGCCAGTGTCTGGCGGACGGACGGCAGTGTAGGAGGATGAACTGCAGGAGTAATGGTACGAACGGTTCTGTCAATAAGATCCCTGGTAATATTAATGTTCCATGGCTCAACTTGACAAGGCATAGGAAGATATGTAACAGAAGCCATACTGTCTTGGACTGAGTGCCGGACGGAACTGTCGGCGGCCAGAGGGTATGTAACAAGACCCGGACGTCAGGCCCGTACGTTCGGCAGCCAAGACGGAATCAAAACTTATGTTCGGCAAGATGGCACGGCTCAATAAAGTCATTTATAAATCATATGCGCCCGAGCTTATAGACCCAAAGGCCAATGCTTGTACATGCAGGAGTAATAACCCTCCTTGGTTGCAGAGAACTGGGTGGAAAATACCCCAAAGTAATGAAATGGTTCAGATGTACTAGCGCTTTCCAAAAATATCAGTATTCTCGGTCCTTTGATTTCGTATGTTGAAAACGTAAGTACTATCGGTTCTTGATTTCCATATAAAAGTCGACCATGCATTCCCCGACCAACGGGAGCTCATGCTGTACGTAGCCAACCATGCAGACTTTGTATATGCGAGACACAAGTCATGAGATTTCTCGCTGGCTTTGAATTCTTGCATTTAGCATACTTAGTCGTCATAGGTGATTCTGACACGACAAAAGTAAGAAAGAAAAGAAAAAAAGAAATGCATAGTTAGCTGCGTTACAAACGTAACGGATGCCCTCTGTAAAAGGGATGATAAATAAATAGATAGTGTGTGCAAACAAGAACTTCAATACGTTCTAATTCAATGTTGACGTGTAGAGCCTTGAGGTCAGAGAACGCAAAGATGAAAACAAAACGCATGTGCTTAAAATTCAAAACATAATGCATCCCACCTGTAGAATAATCGTTAATACATACGAAAATGGCAAACGCCTAGACGGATGGAGTGAAAATAACACAAATATCCACTAGGCTTGGGAGGCGAAGTGGACGACGTCTATCAATCTTTCAGTAGTACGGCTTATGTTCCTAACTTTAATGTGACCGAAGAACTCAATTTACGAGAAACATACTTTGCTAAAAAAGTTACTTTCTGTCAGTTGGGAGACCGGTTTATGTCCACATTCATAAACAGCATTTTTACTTTGCAACAAACATTTTAATACCTTGCTTATTATATGGATAATTATATAAAGTAATGGGTACACTGACTAAAAAGGGGTAGGTAACCCGGGTCTGTTGTGAAGAGGGAAGATGGCACTCTATCTTAAATTAACTTGAATATACAAACATAGTTCACATCATATACACTTGAACCCCATTACCTCTTTGAGAGAGTTATTTAGTTAGGTTAAAAAGAATTCTGATGGCATTTAATTACTCATCATCTTGAGTGAATGCTAATTTTAATGTTCCCAATTAGTTTTGTGTTCGCTTGGTTCATATATTAAAAGTTTGTATCTACTTTTGGCACTTCATCGTCATGATCGTTTTCTTCTTACTTTATTTATTTAATTATTTCCTTCTTCTCCATCTTCATGTTAGAGCTAACTATTGCACAAAGAAAAAAAAAATGCGACGAAAACATCTCGCAATACATTTACTTAAACGTCAGCAGCTAATTCGGTAAAGTAAAAGTTCTAGGTCTTTTGTTCGTTCTACTGGTATGTATGAATCAATGTAGCCTGACGCCTTGATTATGTACTTTCCAAAGGGCACAATATCATTGTAACATCAATTGAAAAAGGACTTAAATGTACAATTAGCAATATAAATTATTTGTACAAATTTAGCCCATCCGCTTTTGATCAGTATCCACCCTGATTACAAGACCGACCGTCGATATCCTTATAGTAGAGCGAGTGAACATTATGTGATGAGATTAGCAACCATCTTAACATCAGAACAATTTATTCAGCTTTGAACACACATTATATTTACAGACTTAATGTAAACATAACGTCCCAAAACAATGCAAATATATTTACAAGTATTTATATGTCTATAAAAAGCAATTATCAAGCAGCAAATACAGACAAGTTAGGTCGGGATAATTTGCTTTCTCTATTTTGATTTGAGCACTAAGTGTGTTTGTCTAGTTTATTAATTATATCTCGTGACTGAGAAAGTTTGTGGAAAGTTAGTAAAATGTTTCCAATGAAAATGTATACTTCAACTCTTAACCCCAATTCTAATCATAGTTTGCATATTAGCTGGAAAATACGAAACAAAAAAAAAAAAACCCCAAACCAAAACAAAAACAAAAATTTACATCTACGTTAACAAGCAGACAACATATTCTGTTTCGAAAACAATTCTCATCCCCCTCCCGAAAATTAGTCGTATGGTTGTTTGACTGCACATAAACACATAAAAAGTAATATCGTTCCAAAACAATTGGAGAGAAGTGCATTATCCGAAATCAGGCCATGGCATCTGACCAGGCCTCCTGTTGGAACAATTTTTCTTAAAACTCATATGATCACGAATCCGAACAAAGAGTCATTGCGGCTTGCAAATGGTTGGTACTGTAAGGTCAAATAGTGCTCTAACCGTGAGCAGGAATATACTATTGACGTGGATGCTACAGCAGCAACCACGAGAAAAGAAAGAACACCTTTTAAATCGCTTTGCTAAGAAGGTGGACGACAACAAACAGCCGTTCAAATGAAAATTTTCAGTGTTTTTGTTTTAAATACAATTTGGAACAAAAAAAAAAAAAAAAACAACATGGAACAAATCCATTTCTTTTCCCGGTTGGGATAAACAGTTCCACATGCAACCTGTTTCCCATATGTTTAAATATAAAATATTTTTAAATGCCCATATAGTAATTGTCTGCTTTCAGCTGGAAGTAAACATTTCAGTCATATGTCTGCCCCACAGGCTTTGATTTATTATTTGCCTTATCATTGGGTATATCCATAGGCCACCTCATCATTTGATCTATTCACAACGGATGTCTCTTCGAATTCATCGCATTCGCATCTTCGTCAGTATGACTTAAACCCATGTTTTAGAACGATTCTTCTGAAAACTTATCAAA
>JAECUM010088184.1:0-10982 GCA_016617855.1 Megalonaias nervosa | reverse complement strand
ATATATATATATATATATATATATGAATGGATAGAATGAGTACTATTTGGTGCGTCACTCAGGGCAATGTCTCAGTTTTAGTCCGCTGAGAACAACATTTCACTTGAATATTTTGCGCTACTGGCACTGGGAGTTAATTACAGAACTTTTTTTTATGGCGGAGTCGAAAATTGGTCTTTCATCTCTCTCCACGTGCTTTGTGTTGGAAGCTTATCGTCAATGCTATCGTGCATCTTTCATAAAGCTTAACGAAAACTTGTTTATTACAATATTGACGGGAAATGTATCCGTCATACTTTAATGAGATGATATGCATTGGCATTGATTCACTGGCATTTCGTCAATGATTGTTCCATGTATCTTTCACCAAAAGTACTAAATACTCGCAAATGGGAAGTTGAAACATAATTATCGAGTTATTTGATACGTCATAATTCGATAAGTATACCAGATCGTGGAGTTCAAATCTATTTATAAATCTACTCTATAAAACAACAAAGGAACTCTTTGCCACATTAGATAAAACTGAAGGCCTTTCACCGATATTAAATAGCTGATTAATTACAGCTTAGACAAACAAGAAACTTGTTTCGCCAAGATCGCCTGCCTCAGGAAAACTGTCTTGAAGTTTCATGCAAAACGTTACCTATATTAGACTGATGTAATGTGCCATATAACCTTCCTTTCTGGCGCAGATGAGGCAAAAACTGAAATAGCATCACCCTTTTAACGCAGGAACAATACGAATAATTAATCTATCGTCGCGTGCCACACAAACCCTTTCGTATGTGTTTACCTATGGACTACAGACGAGTATTATTGTTTTCAGAGGTGCGAACATCACGTGATTAACATGCCCACTAGCAGCATGATGGACTTTCAGGTCGAATGTTAAGATGTATTCCCAAGAATCACCAAAATCAAATTGAGAAATTCTGTGAAAACAGAGCTGGAGAACTGTATGGCAGGATGACCGACCTGACCAGGGTAAACTAGATGTTTCACCTTCAAAAAGCAGACGCCAAACTCAATCACACCCGTATAGTTGTTGTTGTTGTTGTTGTTGTGGGGCTTAACGCCATTTTTCAGCACACGATAGGCTATACATGGCGGCCAGTATTAATGGTGGAGGAAGAAACCGGGAAATCCCAGGAAAGAACCACCGACCCACGAGAAGCTACTGGCAAGCTTTCTCACATATCCACATTCGCCGAATCCTAGACTCGAACCCACGCAGACAGAGGTGAGATGGCAGTGTTCTGTAACGGAGAGCGCTTTAGACCACTCGTCCACTCGGGGCCCCACACCCGTATAGTAAAATTATGGTGTGGGTTGTCGATGGTATCGTTGTACATCAAAATGATAATAGTATTTCATACTGCATCATAATGGATAAAATAGGACACGGTATCCGAAATAAAATGGATACAGATTTATTTTAAAAATGTTGTGTGCTTTGAAATAATAGATTTAGTTTTGAACATAATCGAAAGTAACAAAGTTTTACCAGTTAGTCCGATATTAGATGCTTTCTGGTACGGAATCTTCTTTTAATCCTTTCCATGGGACATTTCTTCCATATTTACCTCCCCCTGTGTGAACGCGTCCGCCATTCCAGTACTGATTACGCACAGCGATTCTATATATGCTTGACACGAGAAAATTTCAATAAAACAGGATACGCCACAAACATTTCCATATGCCTTTATTGCTGTAAATCAATTTTATTTCCGCATAAATATTTTACTTTATCCTCTCAAACACTAAAGTAAATAGTTACATCAAAATACACGTTAAATAATACACATGAATCAGGACAGTTGTGTTCACATCATTAAGGTGCTCGTTTCTGACTAATTATCGCTCAAAACATTTTGGCGATTACTGACATTTAATTTCTTTAGTCTCGATCATGGCAATATTCCAATGGCCTGGAGTGTGATGACGTACTAGAAGTATTTTGCTGTATCACAATAATACAGTCCAAAAATGTTCCTTTCTGATTTCACTATAATTCCAAATTAATGTTTCTGTCCGAGAATATTATTGGTGAACGCTTTTGTATTTCCAGCTAAGAATAATTTGAATAAATAATTCAGCTCAAATAAAACATGAAAAGAACAATAAGACTGATTCTGCTTCAAGATAATGAAGCAAGAATGAGTAATTTTTCAAGTAAACAACATTAAATAAAAAACTAAGACGCAAAAACAGTACCAGAATGAAGGTCAAAAGTTCATATCTAGAACATTTTAAGGTGTCAGCAAGATAACGTCTGTTACTAAAATTATAATAAAGAACATGGCAAACATCAAGTACACCTCATTTTTCCATGGGGAATTCAATGTCCTACACTCAGATTAAGATAAACATGTTTGCCTCCATTGATAATAATACTAATATTTAATCTACATTCTTTGAGAAATATTAGCTGTACATTAGTGTCCCAAGTCAGTACACAGTGAACTTGATTGTGGACTAAGGTCAATTACAAATTACAAATACACATATCTTATGATCATTAAGAAAAGCCAACAAATAATATAAATTAAATATACATAACTATATCATTGAAGTGTCGGCTTATTATTAGGATTTTGAAATATAAGTAGTTTGTGGGAAGAAATACAATTTTCTTTCATACTGTTTATAATTACTTATTCCATAAATGAATTCAATTACAATCACAGAGTGGATTGTACAGAGATAATCGAAGTCCTTGAGCCCATTGTTCAACAAAGGATATAGATCAACCTATCAAAAGTACTATGTCAAATGTTCCCTTGGAAAGGGTGCTTCGTGAACACGCTATGTGGACAGCAACCCTGCTAGATCCGTATATACTCCTAATACTAAACCATTCTTTTCTATTCTATGCTCCTCCGCCACCAACAAAGACTCTGATTGCAGAATCATCTATCCTGAAAGGAATCAACACCAGAGGACTTTCACGTGACGAAAATCATACCCTGGTGCTATCATTGACTATCTCAAAGCAGAATTAAACAAAACTTCATCTCAATAAATACCACATAGTTATTGTCCAAGCAGGAGAAAATGATGATGATAGAGGTCTGGACCTGAATCAATTTGAGATCGAAAGCAAGTTCCTTACCAATCAGTTGATCGTCCAGACAGATACGGTCGTTGTCTCTGGCCTTATTCCAATACGAGATGTGAACATGACGCAATATGGTGACATAGTGGTAAATACTAGCAGATCGTTCAATTTATTATACATAACAAACCAAGACACCTTTTTTGCTTGCGTTGGGTCAGTTACCCTCGACTTTCTTTCACTCTGACCTGATTCAGCTGGGATACCTGGGCACAGCAAAGCTATAGAAAAATATGCACATTGTTACTCCTGCACTCAGATCAAAATTTACCAACGTAAGGCCTACACAACTACACAAGACTAATATAGGCAATAGAAAAGCCAGACATGCAATGCAAGATCGCAATGGGTGTGAATGCAGCCGAAATGCACAGAGTACATGGCATGGTTACCGAGGCATACAGACACATTAGTCTGGATACAATGATAATACATTTACCTCAGTCAACATGTGTATCATGTACTTGGTGATATTTGTTCTGAGTGTCTTGCCGTCCAATATATTATTTTTTATTATACTCGCCTCGGTTTTAATGTCTCTTACTTTAGATAGGAAATAAGTAATAAATATATCCTTAACTCTACACCGAATGGAAACATGTACACTGTACACCTTTTGGCTTGAAAAAATAAAAGGCTTTTCAGTCTCTCGGTATGACAAATCTGACCAAAACTCAGTGAACTTAGACTTAACGATACTAAACGAATCTCTCCTTGCAACAATTGGACTGTGCGAAACGTTTCTTGATTGCATTGTACCTGACTGTGTTATTTCTATTAGCAACGTTTCGTTGGAAAGACGAGATCGACGCCAAAACATGGGAGAAGGGATAGTCATTTACCGTCCAGTCAGCGTAACGCACAAGAGAAGAACTGATTTAGAATTATTCACTGCAGAATCAATATGGATCGAGTTAAGTTGCCTCAGTAGTAAATCTATTTATATCTGCTGTGCTTGCCGACCTCCAAATCCCCTCTAATCATGGACTACTCAGTTTCTCTTTTAACGATCGATATCCAGTAAGCGCACCTCGTAAGCACCCGCGCGCCAAGAAAAACAATTGACACTCCTACGTTCAAGACCGGTGTTTGTAAAATATTTTCCAACAGAAATCTCTCCAATTATCTCAAACTATTAGCTCATTAACTTTCTTTTATACAGACCCAGATTATTATTTGTCTATCTGGAACCACTGATTTTTTACTATCCTAAATAAGCACGCTACCATACAAGCAAATAGAACTAAACGACCAAAACAACCAGAATGGTATGCTAATAAATCGCTGAGGCGCAATTAAACGTAAACGAAATAACTATAATAAATGTAAAGAGTTTACCAATTATCGTTTATGGCGGAATAATGTCAGATCCTGCATTGTAATACGCTAATGCCCCATTTTCAAAGACTGCATCGCCTCAAACTCTGATAACAGATCCATCTGGAATCACTTGCGATAACTGTCTTCAAGGAAAAAAATACTTTTAAAGTCCATGTGAAATAATACGTAATGACACTAGTTATGCCATCCATGATGTAAAGTAACAGATACAAGCAGGGCACAGCGGCCCGTATTTTGCCCACTCCTGAATTATACTGAACCTTGTTTCTTATTAATATTTCCTAAACTCTTGACAGGTCTAATTTTACAGAGCATAACATAGACAAACTTTGTGCCTTCGTGAATGAAAGGGTATCCAGTCATATTATTTTCAAGATCCCATAATTGCAGTAACTGATAGTATCAATAAAATAAACACTAATAAATCAGCGGGTCTAGATGGAATTCACCCTAAAAAGGCTAAATATGTTGGCTTTATCAATGCCTGAGTCATTGAAAGAACTACTTACACGTACTATTATTTCCTGTAAATGTCCAGAGTCATTGAAATTGGCAAAAGTATTCGCAGTTCATGAGGGAAATGAAAAGAATGACCCATCCAACTGTCGATCTATGTATTTTCTATCTGTGCTTTCAAAAAGTATTGGAAAACATATAAGCGAACATTTTTTCAGATATCTTAAGAAGTACCAACTCCTCTATAAATCACTATCAGGTTTCCGACAGAAATATTCTTGTCAAATTGCATTGACGAAACTTATAGACTAGCGACTACTAGCTATCGAATCCGACAAACTTTCTGGTGCAGTCTGCATTGATTTTAAAAGGAATTTGGTTTGGTTGACCATTCTGTGCTCATTCAAAAAATATCAGCATACAAGTTGTCTTCAAGCTCAATTACTTGGTTCACGTCATATCTCACTAACAGACCCCATATTGTTTGTACGCGTAAATATTCTTCCGATTCATGTAATATTTTCAATGTTGTTCGTCAAGGATCTGTACAATAGACTCTTTATTTTCTGCTGTTTACCAATGACGTAGCCTTGTATCCGTTGCACCCTAACACAGATCTTTTCGCTGACGTCTCTAGACTGCATTCATGTGGTAAATCTCTTGACTCCATTGAAATTAAACTTCAGCTCGACCTCAACAATACATAAGTTTAGTGTCAACTCGACACAATGCATATGAATCCTTCTAAAACGAAATGTATGACAATCGCAACAAGGCAGCGACTATTTACTAACATGGATTTAATTCTAACTAAAATGGCTTGGATGTGTCAAGTTTTAAGAAGAAAAAATGTCTTGGCATCTACATTGATCAATATCTCAGCTGAAATACACATATTGATCTCATATGTGTAATGGTTGTCAAAAGAAAAAACTCTCTTAAAATTACTGTCAAAATTTCGAACTGCCCAGTCACTTTAACTTTATTTTTTGGATATATACTACCACTGATAGATTACTGCTGTACGATGAGGGGAAACGTATGCAATTATAATCTATCCAGAACTGCCAAACTCCAGAAAATGGCCGCCCGAATAATTCTGAAACTTCCTATTAGGATTCCCTTTGAATGTTCTGTTCTCAAGTCTACAATGGTTACCTATTGGACAACGTATTCTGTATTTTAAATAAATGATGACATATAGGTCTTTCAGTGACCTTTCTCCAGATTATACATCTAGCCTAACGGAACTAATATCATCAAATCATCCGATCAACAACTAAAAATGAACTCTAGATTCCGTTGTCGAAAGCTAATCTTTTCAAAAGCTCTTTTACTGTATCAACACCTACCTTTAGGAATTCCTTACCTCTGAGGATAAGTAATTCAAACTCGCTTGCTTTGTTTAAAACCTCAATAAAGAAATTTCTTTAATGACCAGGTGGAATGATATATTAAAGCCTCCCAATAGACAATGGTACCACTGTGTCCAGAAATTATGTATGCATGTTTTATTCGTTGTATGCATATACGACTTTTGACATGCCGAAATGTACATACTGAACGTGTAGTATGTTATTCATATATGTATCTGCTGACCAGAATAGTTGTACATATTCATTAATTTTAAGTCGGGTTGAGTTCGTGTAATAGCATACTTTAGTGTGTGTAAGTCTGTTGAGTTGAGTTCGTGTAATAGCATACTTTAGTGTGTGTAAGTGACTTTTTACAAACTTTTTAAACATTACCTGTTACAAATTTTGAGGACCACATGACAGATTGGTCTTTCATTTATTATCCTCTTTAAATAAAGATTATTATTATTATTATTATTATTATTATTATTATTATTAAAAGTAATGGTAGTGGTTGTGTTCGAGAGGCAAAATCGTTTATTACTTTTAAGTGTTCAGGAAATTACAGATTTGACATTAATCGATATAGCGAATATAATTGTATTTATTGATCGATTCATTAATATAATTAGTTGCTCAAATTAATAATTGTTTAATTAACTCGTTTATGTGTATATTCATATGTATATTTTATTCAGTTATGTACCCATTTATGTTGTTGTTGTTGTTGTGGGGCTTAACGCCATTTTTCAGCACACGATAGGCTATACATGGCGGCCAGTATTAATGGTGGAGGAAGAAACCGGGAAATCCCAGGAAAGAACCACCGACCCACGAGAAGCTACTGGCAAGCTTTCTCACATATCCACATTCGCCGAATCTTAGACTCGAACCCACGCAGACAGAGGTGAGATGGCAGTGATCCGTAACGGAGAGCGCTTTATACCACTTGGCCACTCGGGGCCCCACCCATTTATGTGATATTCTATTCTCAAATAACGTACAAGTATTAATGAACGAAAATTACGTGAAAGAAAGTGAAGAATCGAACGTTATAACATGTACCTACTTTACCTGGTGTGATTTAATATTAGCAAAAAATTAAACAAAACTTTATTTTTGGGATCGTGCTATTGAAATGAAAACTGTTTAAGTCATGTGTGGATTTCTTCTACATACGGTTAATGCAAAACACTGAACCAGTACAGATATGTGGATTTTGTTTTATCCACTAGTAGATAATAGACTTCCTAAATGCAAGAAAAATGATCTGTTTTTTTGTTTCTGTTGCATTTGGCATTTAAGCAACTTTACAATTGTTGTAGCATTAATTTTGACTTTAAAGAGGAGCAAACGAAAGTTTATTTTGCCTTTAATTATAATTTACAATCATCATAACACATTATTTACGGATTTATCAAATAAATTATATAAATATATCCTGCACATTTTGTCTAAATAGCCGGCCCTGTGAAAAATAAGTTATCACTACAAGCAATACGGCAGATAGAGAACTGGTAATTTTCCACTCTGATAGAATCCTGAATGGTTCTTTAAGCCTATTGCATCATAGAAAATAGCATACGTCTAATCTACGATTGAATGCCACTTAGCTGGGAATAATCACAGCACCAACTCTGTAGACCATGACACATATCACATGTACATTACTACTATTTAAACCTTTTTCTTCCGCGCGAGTAAAGGCTAGAGGATATAATGAAGTCACCGTATTATGGAAGTCAATTATTAGTCAATTTAAATTGTTTACTAGGTCAGTAACTCTTCATCCGCAAGAGGGCACTTGTTCAAAACACTGTTTTGGCTACCTGACTATTCTAAGGATCTATATGGTACAAAGTGGATAGAGGTCCGTTAGCTAGTGAAGATGTAGTTAGCCCACGATTCGCAGCTGGTTTGTGATAGTAAAACAACTGATGTCAGTGATAACACTAAACAATTTGTTCAGAGCTTCAAAGTCGAAAGCGTTTCCAATCATTTACAGACAATATAGACACGCTTTTCAGATATATACAATAGTTCCCTCTGTCGTAACCTTTATTTTCGTATGAAAGTATTCAAGGCCAGTTCATAGATGTCCCTATGAATTTGTGAAGGTGCAGTGAATCATGGGTACAACAACTGGAGCAGTCACCGTCGTTTCTGTGAAGCCAGACGATACATGAAATGTATAAGGGAGGTTGATTTCCGCATTTTTAATGGCAAGGAAACAAACCAAGCAACGCAAAATTCTTTCCCACCAACAAAGTAATAAAAAGCATTCAAGCTGTGTTCTGAACGCACTGACTTCAGTAACAGATTAATTAAATATCTTCAAAACTGAAAGTAAATTTAGAATCTTTTTAATATAAGTTTTTAATAAAATAATTTTGATTTTATATGCACGGTCACGTAGCATAGTTTTGTTATTAAATGAATTCAGTATGGTAGCCTCTGCGACACCACGGTTCTCACAGAATGTATCGCTACATGTTGATTGAATCCTATATATATATATATATATATATATATATATATATATATATATATATCAGTGCAGATGGAAAAATAATCAAATACGAGGTTTAAACATCCAGACAATGTAAGGCTGTTCAGCTGTTATTTTTGTGTAATGTTACGTGACGCATGTAACGTCGTCAGCCCTCTCCTCCATCTCCGCAAGTACAGAATATCAGATACTTTCAGCCTATTTTTAGATCACAGTGGAGAGCAAGAATAAAAACTACAAATAAATAAACAAACAAATAAATTTTGAAGCACAATAAATAGTTTTAGGTAAACCTTACTTCGAAAACTATAAGAATCCAATACACATCAAACGCTAAATAGCTTTTTCGACCTCGTTCCATCTCACGAAAACAAATCATGTATTATTATTACATTCTGTTTCATGCTTTTTAATAAAAAGGGAGTATGGTTTTTAACAGTGTTCAGAATTCTATTTTGTGTTGACATGTGCCTGCTTGGTGTGTGTGTGTGTGTGTGATTTTGAAATTTTAAAGTAGCTTTAACAATTTTGCAGTCATATCGCTACGATGTCTGCAGTGTGGCAGTTTATAGTGATGTCTAGCACTGGGACATCATGCCGCAGACAAATATCAAAAAGCCAAGGAAACACAAACTGGGGAGCAGATCGGAAGGTCTTGGTCAGAATATTTAGGTCATTAATAAGATTTTTTCTTGACTATGGCTAATTCATATAAGGATCAGCCAGCCGCCCATCTAAGAAAGTCTCTACTTATATGCCAACGAACTATCCCTTTCAGGGGCGGACCTACTGCCCCCGCGGCCCTGACGTACATGAGGAGGGGGCAGTCAACAAGGGGACCAAACTTATTATTGGGGAGGGGGGCTTTTCTGAATTTTGGCAGGGGAGCCCCATAAGTTAAAGTTCTGCCACTGATCAATGTATCTCCAACGAACGATACTGACTATTTAGTTTGATACCGGACTTGCATCTAATCCATCCAATCCTGCCTACGACGTAGTATTAAGGTAGTTACCAAGCACTGTACGCTCATACACTAAATTCATTCCAAACTGTGGCATATGAAGCCATCGTGCAGTAAATTCTGTGCATGTAGTCATTACTGTCATCAAGCTTTATGGCTTACATTTTATTCAAGAAATTTTATATCAATCAATATCTCGATAATTCTGTTTCTCATGTAGTTGTATCATTTCTCAAATGTAAGGGAGCGAGTAAATAAATTGCACAAATAATATGGTAACACTAGCATAAATGAAAATTTCTCAGACTGTATACTACATTAACAGCTGAATATAAAACAGATTAGCTGAGTTATAAAACCATTTATAAAATGTTAACTCCATTTCCTCCAAGGTAAGTTTAAAAATTAAGAATATACTTTTTTAAAAGGGGTGGTGGTATTTTAAGTCAGACTTTAAAGCTGAGTCAACTTGATCGCTTTATTCTAGATTTAATTTGTATTGGGGAATTCCAGACAAGAATTTTATCTGATGATATTCGGGTATCAACAGGGGGAAAAAACTCACGTTTGGCTCGGATCCTACTTTGATTCTAAGAAAGTCTGAAGGCTGACCTCTGAAGCGCGAAGGAAAAGCTTACATATATTGTAAAGTTCCCTCACTTTCCTTTTATAAAATATTTTAAATGATTGAACTATGGCAGAATCAGATACTTGAGACAGGGCGGGTGAGGTGGGCTGCGGGTGGGATCAATAAATGTGTACTTTTATTTGATTTAGGGAATGCAGGCATATAAATGATATCAGTACAATTGGTATGGGGCGAGATATTTTTAAGATTTCTTTCAATTTGTTTCTGGGCTTTAAACTGGAATTCATGCTCGTTTGTTTGTTTGTCGCTTCAATTGTTTATTGATTTAGTAACAAAACAAATGAAATTTATGAGACACTTTCTAAATGAATATTGGTTTAAACGGCCGTGCTTGCATTTTAATGCTCAGAAAATTTGATTATTTGGGATGATCAATTTATCTCCCGTGGTTTCATTTTTCATTTACTGTCATTCCATATCAAAGAATGATCCGAAAAACACATACTGAACCAGCTTCGCCCAGAGAACATTTGACGTTCAGTTTCCTTTTGAGTTCACTTCCTCTTGCCACTAAAAAAACACAAACAAAAACCATGATCGTTATTGTTTGGTGGGTTATATATATATATATATATATATATATATATATA
>JAECUM010088181.1:0-13586 GCA_016617855.1 Megalonaias nervosa | reverse complement strand
TAAAGATCTAGAAATTTGGTAAGAAAATCGGTAGAAATAACGCAAAAATCAAGGTACCAAATATTTGTAGGGGGATTGTTACTGGTTCATCAGCATGCAGCTTTTAAAAGCTATAAATATTTTGAGGGGGAAAGCTTTCAATACAAGTTTCGAAGAAAATATTCAGTTTTGACAAGATAATCAACATCGGCACTCATAGGCTACCCTTCAGCATATCCGCGATAAATTCGCAACTACGGCGAAAAATCAGCACCTATGGCGAAAAATGCGCATAATTCGGAAAAATCAGTGGGTGTTGTCAGTCTGTTTTGCTTTCTTACTGTAAGATAAATTAATGTCATCAATATATACCGGTACTTTCTATGTGTTTGCTGTAAAAAAGCAATAAAATGTCATGAGGTACAAGTGTCTGGAGACCTTAATCCACAAATCGGTTGTCATTTTTAATAAACATTCTTCCGCCTACGTCTTTATTTTTAGACAGAGCAACGACCTCGATAACCAAAATTGTGTTAATGACTCTCATTTGAAATATGTATCACTTCTGCTTAGTTAAGAACGACCTACACAGCCCGGTAATTCTATGTAAGAGTAAATGTATGCTGGAGTGTAATAAAGGTCTTCTCCCACGTGCTTTGAAGACGGCCAACAACAACCTGATGCAAAATTTCCACAAAAGGAAACAAAACAAAAATGACCAACAAACCACCAACAATAACTACTACAACAACAACAAACAAAGAAATCAGTATTTTCTCATTTATCGCTCGATGAACAAAATATAACATACCTATAATCAAGACAGATTTACAATATAGAGCCAGCTTTTTGTGAAGGCAACGTTCTTTCCTTGTCCAAAGTAACCCAGACCTTGGCAAGGCTTGGAGAAAGAATTTATCATTGATATTATTCGTAGACAGCTGCAGTATGACAAGAGAAGGGTGATTGACAGTGACAACATCTTTCTATATATTGTTCCATTACAACGGTTAATATAACATATCTAAACATAGTAAGCATTCGATCCACGAGATATAATGTTCTTTTCTGTTTATCCATTGCCTTTTTCAGTAAAACAGGCACTTGGTGTATGTGTGGTATCCATCCTCCACATCCCCGCAACAAGGAGAATGATTTACCAACATAATCTAATTGCAAACATTTAAAGTCGCCCAATTCTTACATTTTACCTGCCAACAATGCTAGTTATGCTGCTATTTCTCTTCCAGAGCATCCCTGTAAGTATGGCATATTTGCCCTGTCTGTAAGAATACAAGGGGAGTATTTTTGGCATAATGACCAAACGTGTCTGTTCCTAATGAGGATATTGACCTGTTCCGAATGATGATATTGACCTGTCTGCCGTGGGTGGCATCCGTCAATCGGTCATCGTATCATAAACATTTCAATGAGCCACAAACGAATTCGAGTGCCAGATAGGTTTTAAACATTGCATCTTCGAAACACTTGTCCAAGCGAGTAGGGCAAAGAGAAATAATTTACTAATAACATGTACAAATTTAACTCTTTATCACGTAGACATTTTTCATCCAATTTTCATAAAATTTCCGTAATAAACTTTTGGAACTTTCTATCAATCACTAGGTAATATTTTAAAAGAAAACTCAGATTTTAAAGAATAGATATGCAAAATGTTTTTCCTGGGGGTTTAATTAGTAGGTCAGAAGCATGGTCTTGTTCACCTTCGAAAACGAGTAGGGCTGCATAGCTAATGCTTGTTTATCCGGCCAGTCATTTACATCATCCAGTAATTTGAACCAAACAGGACGGTCATTGCTATTCTCAAACACTTAGCAATAGAGCTAAAGCTATTCCTATAAGTGAGCTGGTGCATTCCCGACTCAAAAGCATAAAATCTTGATCATAAAATCATATTCCAACTCCCAAGCTAGGAAACTATATTCTAACTTCCACATAATTCACCCAACTACAAACCAATTATTTCATAACTTTTCTTTAGTGAGTTTGAAGAGTCTTGGGGCCTAAAGTTACTGTTGTAATGGCTGCTTTTCCGCTGGTCATCAACTTCCTCCAGACATTTATGCAAGATGATTTCAGTAATTATAAAACACAATAACCATAATGTTAACAAGAAACAAATATTCATCTCCGATACTTGGATATACATCAATCAGATACAGATAACCAACACTCGGACTCAGACTTAAATAACCAGCACGTAACTAAACGTTCTATAAATCAGAGCTTTTTGTAGTCGATCCATTAGAATATAGTTTTGGCGTTACTTAACTAATGCTTACCATTTCCCTTCTGTTAGCAACATTCCCCAGGAACTCAGACCAAACAATGCCAGTAATTACAAATCACAGCATATGCAATGCGGATACAAAAACAATTAGAGTTAAACAACCACACGTTAGTTAATTAATCTTAGAAATGTTAACTAATTCTGTAAAAATCCAGGGGATAGCAATGAAAAAGAAGGTATCACTCTCCTAGCGAATAACCCATGTCACTATATTCTCCAATAATTCAAACTGGCTGAAGTTGGTAATTTAACAATTCTCTGATCAAATAATCTTTGCCGTAATGTAATTAAGTTCTAACGGAAGCATTTTTAGTTGGTGCATAAAGCCGTTATGAAGAAACGATTAATGCATAATGGACGTTAGAAGAACAAAATATCAACCACTTCATCTCATTCTTGTCTTGCAACACAGTCTATGTTCCAGGTGATAAAGGAATACCAAATAAACTTAAATGCATAAAGATTTATCATATGCTCATCTTTTTCTCCAACAACTTAACATTGTCAGAATTGTGTAGTATTTCTCCATGCTTCTCTGCTTCTTACATTCTGACAAGTGTATCTAAAAATAGCACCGTGTGTTTGAAACTACTTTTTAACGTAAACATGTTCTCAACATTTGGCAAATTTAATGGTTCCGACAATGATTCTAGAATCTGTCAAAAATAGCATATAAAGGCATATTAAGGCCAAGGGCAATCCTGTCTTTCTCACAGGCGTTCCATTTAACATGTCAGTTCAAGCACTAAATTCGGAAAAAAATGCAACTGAACAAGACAGGGTTTGGTGGAAAAACAAGAGCCTCAGACCCAATAAACCAACACCACAACGAAGTCTCATTCCATGCTGCCAAAATGGGCTCTCACATCCCGGTTGCCTTGCAATTTATCCTGCTTTGCTTTCCTGAGATATTGTTTAGATTGATAGCACAAGTCATACAGGCCATATAAGTGGGGTCCCTCCAACAAAGGGCATGCCAGCAATAGGGCATATAAATATACATATATAGCCGCTAATAACAATGGCAAAAAATGTATTTACGTTTCTGCATCTTGAATTTCCTCAAGGTGTACTTTCTTAGCTATTTCTGTAAATCAGAATTACATGGATTCAAACAATTGATCAAGAGCGCGAAATTATACTTTGATTTAGATTACATTTCCAACAGAAAGAAATTACATTCCAAAGGAGAATTTACAGCACTAAAAAACAAAAAGGATTTTTAAATTTCCTAACTAACACCATTTATTCCAGCGTCTCCTTAAAAGTTTCCATTCAAAGAATAGCAGAACAGAAATACATTTCCTTGTGCAGCTTCATCATGACCAGTCCCTCTAGCCACGTGCACATCGTACGGAACTGACTCAGTTAATAAATTCAGTCCATCACAACTAGGAAAAAGCAGAATTCAGTTGGATCGACAGGAAAGCTAAAAAAAACGTCATAAAAGGCCAACTGGAAAAGTTGTTTCAAGGCACATTCATTCACCACATGTCTCATTTTTAAGTGGACCAAAACGAAAATTCTTTTCAAAACGATTGACTGAACGTGCGATATGCAACCAAGTGCAAATGTTACAGGGCAGTGCTATTTGCGCATGAACACTGTTATTCTATATTAGTTTAACTACGGTTGTGTGTATATTTTTTCGGAATCCAGAAGAAATTTAGTTACTTTCTTTCTCCTAGTGAGTTCCTTTTATTATTCCACCTTAGAAAGAAAAGCATAATGAGTATGTAATATAAGGTAACTACACTTGTATGGGAAATTATAAACTCGTTTTTTTTTTTTGAGTAATACTGCACGAGTAATACTGCACTCCTGACGTCGTTCAGTATCTCTCAGAAAAACTGGTTCATATTTTCCCATACAAATGCAACAACCTATAAATTCTACTCTGAAAATATTCATTATTCATGCAAAGCACACGATATGTGAGATAATTACACTTAAAAATTTGATACCGGTGACTCAATAAATAGATACAGGGCAAGGTGTGAGATGATATTTTAACAAATCAATTAAACTCGGCTGTATGGATGGCAACATCAGGAGACGAAATGTCTTACTTGCATTTTTCATATGAAAGTTGGCCCGAGTTAGTAAACATCATATAGGTTTCCAATGTACTTTTAAAAAGAAAAGTGTGGTCTAAATGCACTCTAACATTACCTGATAGCCAAACTTCTAATCCAACAAATAACGACATAAATCTGAAACAATTTATCCTAATAAGTAATAACTCCTCCTCAGCATGATTGAACATATATTATTGGAAAATATACATTGATGGCACTGAAGAACAACAGACTATATATCTAGAATGAGGAGTTGAATAATGAAAATGCTGGCCGGTGAAGAAATTGTTAAAATGTTTGCAACCAGTGGAAAATTAGAATAGATTTATTTTCTTTCTGCTTTATTGCAACGGACTAAAAACAAAGGAATACCGTATGTACTTGTTTATAAGACGAATACAACTGGAAACTGCTTAGACACAGATCTGCTGACGCACAATGCTCCGGCAGATCTATGTCTGTGTAGTTTGTTAGGAGTAATCTGTATAATAAACAACATAGACCCTGATATGCAGGCACGTTATGCTATGGCAGATAAAGATCTCTTTTGTTTGCAGTTTGACTCGACTTATAAGCGAGATAGGTGGTATGTAAGTTAACTCAAAGTTTTACCTTGTATATGATATGCATTTTAGGTACTCACGTACAATACAGAACAGCTATTACACAGTTTGATCCTACTGTTCAATATACTGAAGAAAGAGTGCCTGAAAAAAAAAAATTTGGCGAACAAAGTTGAGATGCACACGAAAACTAATAATACGATTTCATCAGGATATATTGAAATGTTTGGCTAGACCATGCATTGTGGTGATGGTATGTTTGTATTACATAGTGATATGGTAATGAAAATAGCAAATGTCATGTGATAAATATAATCTAGGAATAAATAGTTCTACAGATACCGACTTGGTAAAGGATTTGCTACCAACAGTTAAAAAACAGTATATAACAGTTTGTAAAAAGATAGATAATGAAATTAAACAATACAATTTGACATCCACAAACCTACTTACATTAGTAATAAGTACGTATACAAGAAAGATAATTAGTAAATTTCAATCTTGAACTACTTGCCGGAATAGAAAAGTAAGGCGAACACGTTCTAATAAATCGAAAAGTATATTCAGATTGAGAAATGGCCAGTAATTGGTATTGTAAAAGGAAAGGATTCAATGATTAAGGAAAAATTTAAATGAAATAGAACTATCAACAGTAACAGATGAAAATTAAAAAAGAAACTGTGAAATTAAAAACAAAATAGATGAAAATAAAGAAAGTCATGAAGAGAAAATCAACTACAATCAGTATATGAATTAATAGCTTATAAACTGAAATAAATGAAAAGACTTTAGCATTAGGACAAATTTTGATACCGTTAAATTAGAAGGAGATACTGAGGCATCCATGACTATATTAAACATATAAATGGGTATAAAGATTATACCTATATTAGTATAGGTATATTAACCCTTACTTAACATGTGTATCGACTGTAAAACCCTTACTTAAAATGTGTATCGACTGTAAAACCTTTTCTTAACATGTGTATCGACTGTAAAACCCTTACTTAACATGTGTATCGACTGTAAAACCCTTACTTAACATGTGTATCGACTGTAAAACCCTTACTTAATATGTGTATCGACTGTAAAACCTTTTCTTAACATGTGTATCGACTGTAAAACCCTTACTTAACATGTGTATCTACTGTAAAACCCTTACTTAACACGTGTATCGACTGTAAAACCATTACTTAACGAAATATATTTTCTTCATTATTTGGCATTATCGATACTGCCTGATGTGGATTGTTTTTACTAAGATATTATTAATCAGATGAGAATCGTATCTGACAAATTATGAAAAGAAAGTAGAACATGTTTTGAATATTTATAATTTAAATTACTCTCATTAATGTGTAAGACTTCTGTAGTTTGCTTTTGATATCTTTCTTTTTAGCTTTTATTGGTGGCCGTGGATACTTTGTAATCTTCTTTTCACAAATATACTTTTATCTTTAGTGGTGAACATTATTTCAGCAGCATTTCATGGTCTTAGCTCTTTATAAATAATGGCTGAAGCTGCTTGCAAATATTTGAAACATTCATAACGTTGGCATCTTTGCAAGCCAATATTCCGATATGCTAACCTTGACGGATCGATCAAATATTTACGTGCTTCGAGTCTGTGAATTTCATTGGATGCAGTTCAAATTAGAACACTGTTCCTCCATGATCCAGACATGATGTGCACACAACTGGAATGGACTCATAAATAAGCGATTTTCCACTGCCAGTCCGTGTGTGCACAAATACATCCTTTCTCTCAAATATACCTGTAATGGCTTGTCGGCTGTCAGATTTTCGATATTAAACTTACAAATTGTCATTTTGAAGTCAATTACATCCACCATTTTAGGCCAATATATAATGCACCGCTGTTACACGCGATTGGTTTGTTGACATTGCACAATAAGGGAGGTAACTCGTGAAATCCAATAGATGTCACTAGTGCAAAGCACTGAAATATCTGTTTGATCCGCAAAAGTGTAAAAATGTTTCAACATATCGGAACCTTGGCTAGCGAAGATGTAACGTGGTATGCTCCCGTGTAAACTATAGGGTCATACACGAATTGTAGTCGTTGTTCTCTTTCGCTTCAGTCCTCGCGTACTGATTTAAGGTACATATATAATATCTACTGGTGTGTGTTTCGCTGTTTTTATTCTTCACTGTGTAATTGAGTTATGTTTACAACCACTTGTTCACTCCATAACACTTTCAAGATCACGATGTAGAACACACGTAACCTTTAATTTGTGTTGGCATTTTTATAGTTAATGACATTATGTATATTGCACAATATATTTTTTTGCATAATCCTTTGTATTCAAATAGTATTAATTCCTAACGTAACTAATTCAGACACTTCATACAAAAAGTACTTTTTCTCTTTGATATGATATTATTTTAACAAATCCTTTATTACACATAATGTAAGCTTATTTTCACTTTTATATATATATATATATATATATATATATATATATATATATATATATATATATATATATATATATATGTGTGTGTGTGTGTGTGTGTGTGTGTGTGTGTGTGTGTGTGTGTAGACATTAACAGAAATACTAAATGCAATTTTAAGCTGTTTATCTTGAATATTTATTTGACATATATTAAACCAGTATTTATATTGACTAAAGTTGTGTTTTTCTAGTCCTTTTGGGGACCGTAGGTGACATTGTAATATTCTCTTCCATGCAAGAGCAACAAATACATTTATTATCAATGCTGTGTCAATTAAACAAGTCTTCTTTTTTTTGATCAAATCTGGTATAAAATTTTTTTTTCTGAATTTCCTCTTATGGCTCTAAATTTCTTAATATGCAGAATTTTAAAAATTAATGTTTAAAAAAACAATAACAGATATTTCCTGATTACATTTTATAGCTAGTATATCAAAAATATATTTAAATTCTTGTTTCTATTTAATTTTTGCGCATTATTGTAGAGGCGATGTTCAATGATAACATTATGCATTGTGTAATGTTCTAATTTGACCCACAAAAGCGTTATCGACAGATCTAGCTGGACGTGTACTGAAACCAAATCTCTAATTTCTTCACCTTATTTCTTTTCCATGAGTATGGCTGAACTACATCAAATAATCAACTAGGTTTTGATTAGTTCTTTTCCGGATTAAATTATATAATTATTTGCACGCCTTTCTTGCGCTAATTCTATTTTTTGTTTGGTTAATAATTACTTTTATTTTTACTTTTTATTTTTATTTCTCTTTCAATTTGAAGATGAATTATTAAGCTACTTTTATCTTTTCGTCTTTTTTTAGTACTATTATCCTGTCAAATTGGAGTGTAGAATCTACTTTTCTATGACTGAACATTGAGCTTCTTTAGTGTTTTTTCCGCATACACAAGGCATTCTTTTTGTTTCTATTGTCTCGTTTCCTCCATTATAATGCCGATAGTTTTTCATTATATTTGCATAATTGTAGTGTGGATTTCCGCGTTCGATTTCATACATAGCCTTATGTTCACCACAGATTGAACACGTAATTGTTTCGATTTATATAATAAAGTATTATAAGTTTTTATACACAAATTTTACACTGTTATTTCAGGACGGTAAGACTCTTATTCAACGTATCACGCACTACATGACCCTTAATCAGGACCTACGTTAGTGACACAATATTTTCTTCTACCCCCCAACTATTAAAACATTTACTATATCCTTTCCATTTTAACGGCACATACTTATTTACTATTCACTGCTTTTAGGTTCCAACATTATCCCAACCTCGAACATGACATCTTTGTGGTATGGAGATAACACTTCCAAATAAAACAGTCCATCAATATTCTCTCCCTTTAGATATTCCAGTTTATATAATACATAGTTTCCTAAAATTACTTGTGCGATTTGTAAAACAAATTTTCAAATTCTCTTGAAAGGAACAAATTAGATTTATGTTTTCATAGCCTAACTGTCTTACAAATTGCATATTTAGGTGCCATATGCGAATGTTGCTAAACAGCACCAAAACGTTAGGCCGAACTTGTTTCAAGGGTCACTGGCTTTAAGTTTTCATTATTTCTTTTCCAACAATTTGTTGGTTGAAAATTCTTTTCCTTCATCGACCTGCATTTGATTCTGGGTTTCGGGCAGAAATGTTTCTCTTAAAGAGTCGTGTTTGTCTTCTGCCTGTTTCATTTTGACTTTCTCAGTCCATGTATTTTGAAAAGATGTCTGTTGTATTCAGTTTTATAATTTTCATACACGTGTATTTCAGGTCAGGCATTGCCTGAAACTGATAATTTGTTTGATTTACAAAAACCAAAATATAGAGAAATATGTTTATAGCATGCCTGTATAATATGTATATAGGCTTATCAGTTAATCATTCTTTAAATTCAGAATACTTTATTTTAACGTTTCTTGCATCCTTTTATCTGGTGCACACAACTGACTGACATTTATAACAGCAACTCGACCTTCAGAATCATAGTATAGATATCCTAGCAACTGTTCTTGGTTCATGTAAATGGGTTCTAAGCTAATTGCTAATTACGATCTGCACGTTTAGTAGTCTTTCACCTGATTTTCATTTTTCACGTTAGTAGAAGTTTCTGTTATTTGTTTTAGAATTACTTATGCATTTAACAATTATATATATACACACCTTTCAGACGTCACATCATACATATCCTTTTACCGGAGTTAAAAGTAAGCTGGGTTTTGTATCAAATAAACCCCTTTGAACGCCAATATCGTAAAAAAAAAACCTAGACTGTAATGTTAAGGTTAGAATATATTGATTTTCATTCTATGCACCGCCTATACTAGAAATAAAGGTATGCTCAAGTTATAGAAACATTCTGCATGCCCCGCATATAGCTTTATCGTGCTTTGGTTAAGAGTCGGAGACAATCCCCAGGTCACGAGTCCAACATGGAAACTATCTCAAGTTTTATCTTTTGTAAATAGGTTAATCCAGCTAAAATAACTATCTTTTATCAATGCCACGATACTATCTCATAAATTTATAGAATTTGATTAGAAAATTATCCAGAGACAAATCGACTGCTATAAGCCATGTACTAATTTTAACCTCAGAGGGAAACCAATCGATATAAGCTTTTTCTTAGTACTATAACTCTACGTAAGAAGGATGTCTTAAGCTTCGATTATTAAATAGTTTCTGTGCATTTATGACTGTGGGCATTTAATCGATTAGTCCCTACTTTTTCTTAGCATTTTCATAATTTCAGTAAAGTTTTCTTGCTGTTGTTATTTAGATTCTGGCGGTGAAACTTGTTATTATTATGGTTTGTTTACACAGGCACTGCCCTAGGATGTGCGGGGCCCAAGGCAGTAAGCGATGAGCACGGAGCCACAAGCAAAAAAATTGCATTGCGGAGAAGTGCGGGGCCCAAGGCGGTTGCCTCGTTCGCATTGTCTTAGGGCCGGGCCTGTGTTTACAGTACAGCAAGATCGTTTGCATGGTGCTTTTTGTTTGAAATTAATTATTTAATCCGGTTTGAATTACTGTAGATAATGGTGGCGCGAGGGATTCCGCTTGAGTGAGATCTTTCCTTGCAATGGGATCTCATGCATTTCTACAGAAGTAGTTACAATTTCAAAGTCTAAATAAATAACCTTAATTACCTATCCCTGAGTGCTGGCTATCGGAAACTGATTGTCGAATGTCTGCGTCTGCGTGTTGCTTATCTAACTTATTGTTTCAAGGGCCGTGCAGATGCTGTGCTTTCTAATTGCAGGCTTTGTTTGGATTGAATTGCTAGCGGATGTTGCTAATTGTACGGAAAGCAAGAATTAGCTAAATAACGTTAGCACCGCCGTCTCTTTGACTGGCTAGAATATACGCTGTAATTTATATTTTCTTAAGTGTACGTGATTTATGTCTGAATATTAAACATGGAGAGTTGGTTATCTGTCTGATAAATATGCGTGTGTGATTGATGAATAACCGTCCGATTTATGAATATTTGAGTCTCATTGATGAATAGATGTGTCTGATTGTTGAATATATGTCTGATTAATGAATACTTCAGTATTATTGATGAATGTATGTGTCTCATTGATGTATATATGTGTCTGATTGTCGAATATATGTATCTGATTGACGAATATTTTGAGTCTCAATGGCGTCGTTCTGTGTCTGTTGAAACTATGTGTCTGATTGTCGAATATATGTTTGATTGATGAATATTTGTCTTGTTGATGAATATATGTGTCTAATATTCAAATACATGTCTGGCTGTCGAATGTATGTGTCTGATTGATGAATATTTGAGTCTCACTGATTAATATATGTGTCTGAATTTTGAATAAATATCTCTGTTTGTCGAATATGAATGCTTTGTTCGGCATGTTACTGAATGACTTCTCTAGAAACTGGAATATGCTTTTCTCTCATATGCGCTGGAATATGATTCTCTAGTTTGGGAGTTGAAATATGATTCCCTAGTTTATGAGTTGGAGCATGATTGTCTACCTTCGGAGCTGGAATATGATTGTATATCTTGGGAGTTGGAATATGATTGTCTACCTTGGGAGATGAAACATGATTATTTACCTTGGGAATTGGAATATAATTGTCTACCTTATGAGTTGGAATATGATTGTCTATCTTAGGGGTTGGAATATGATTGTCTACCTTATGAGTTGGAATATGATTGTCTACCTTATGAGTTGGAATATGATTGTCTATCTTAGGAGTTGGAATATGATTGTCTACCTTATGAGTTGGAATATAATTGTCTACCTTATGAGTTTGAATATGATTGTCTATCTTAGGGGTTGGAATATGATTGTCTACTTTATGAGTTGGAATATGATTGTCTACCTTATGAGTTGGAATATGATTGTCTACCTTATGAGTTGGAATATGATTGTCTACCTTATGAGTTGGAGTATGATTGTCTATCTTAGGAGTTGGAATATAAATGTCTACCTTGGGAGTTAAAACATGATTGTCTACCTTGGGAGTTGGAATATGGTTGTCTATCTTAGGAGTTGGAATAAAGCATTATCTCAGTTATAGAAATACCTATAGCACCATTGCTTTAGTGTTTGAGAACTCCAGTTCTTGACTTTGTCAAGTTTAATTTACCACCAAACGCTGCCTATCTAGCGCAAAGTGTCACCTCATGTTTTATTTTAATGGGCCATTAACTATTCTAGCTCCAGACAGCAAGTGAATCGTGACATAGTTTCACCTGTTCTGCTTAGCTAGCCTGCCTTCCTTATTGTTAGATACGTCGACAGTTTGTAATATATATATATATATATATAGATAGATAGATAGATAGATAGATAGATAGATAGATAGATAGATAGATATTGTGGGTATGTGTGTTGGATTTTTAATGTAGCTTTAAAAAATTTTCAGTTATATCCCTACGATGTCTGCGCTGTGACAGTTTATAGTGCTGTCTAGTACTGTCGCATCATGCCGCAGACATGTAGCATGATGTGTCACCCAGTCACATTATCCTGACACACTACATAACGTGTAATTTCGATTCCTAATGACTTACTATTGTTCATGCAAACTACGTGAAACTTTCACAATCGTCCGGAAAATCTCTAAAAAAAGGGGGAGGGGACAAAATTTCAAAATGAAAAATCTTTTACAGAAAATAATATCCTAAAGTAAAGTCCTGTTTATCTTGGTTCGTGCGATTTTGTCGAATGTCTGCCATTGCTTCGAGACTATGACTGCGCCGCGCAATGGCGGCATTTCAGGCTGAAGACAAAATTCATCATCAGAAAGATTGAAGTAGGCTCATTTGTTTTGCTTAAAAGTGCTTGAGACTGCGTTTTGAGCCATACCTCGTGTCTATGTAATCTCCTTTCCTAGGTTACATCACCTAATTGTTATATGTAAGTAGAGTGATTTTAGCCAGAAACAGTTCAGTTCTATTCTATTTGCAAGAGCTGGTTGTGGGTATCATCATGACTTTATTGGTGAATTGGATGTCTAATAAAAATATAAACAGAACAATATTAGGACCCTACACTTCTTGGTAAAAAGACTGTAGTGTGGGCTGGCGAGCCATTTTTATAACGTACTCCTGAATGTAAAATTTATATATTGGCAGATTCGATCACAGTTTTCAAGTTTTATCATCAAACAAGAGCATGGATAGAATATGCATTCATATATGCAGTCGAAGGAATCCGCCATTAATGGGTGGCACGCTCCACAATGATAGTTTTGAGATAATGAACTATTGGATAAGGGAGGGGAATGGTGTGTATAGTTTTGAATAGGCAACTGCGGCTGGTTATGCCTTGATATAATGGTGTGAGAGGTAAGGCTGGCAAGTACAGCAGGATCCAAGATAGATGTGTGCTGAGCCTACACTCCAAGAACAACTGACACTTGAAAATTGGGAATTCAGTTGGATGCATAGGTGGGAGCGTTTCTCAACTAATGGCACCGCTGACCTAGCAAATGTCTTATTTCAACAAAAACGTGCTGAAAATTCTTGATTTGAAAATTAATTTGTACGTTTTCTCTTTTAAGATATATCTAAGAAAACAAAAATTAGCTGTGAAAGGCAATAATACATTATAAAAGAAAATTTGAATCTACAATCTATGTGATAGCTTTAATTGTATTATATATATATATATATATATATATATATA
>JAECUM010088155.1:0-24960 GCA_016617855.1 Megalonaias nervosa | reverse complement strand
GATAGATAGATAGATAGATAGATAGATATAAAGTACAATTTTGGTTTGTTTGTCTATGCACATTTTATTGGTGTATTTGACACTGTTGAAGCGTTTCTCATCTTTATCACATCGTAAAGACCTTTATTTTGTTAACAGATCCAGGACAATCTCTGCTAATGTTTCCACTAAGTGGATGATTTGTATCTATTTACAATGTCACAATATTATATAATTTCAAAGAGGCATTTTGTACACGTGGTTTCGGTACTTATAGTATCGAACAGCCGTTCAAAGACATCCATTTGGTCGCTATTAATGTTTAATTATTTTGATGCTTGTTTGTTCTTTCGTAAGAGTTATTAAAGCTGGTTGTAAATTTTGCCTCACTTATATTGGTATCGTTTCAAAAGCATTGTTGATTTCATTTAATTGATTAGAAATAGTTCAGTATATATTTAACTATTTTGCATGTGTGACGGATAGACAGACAGAAAACGTATCAGTAGTTTTACTATATGTGTGGAAAGATGGTAAGGAAAAATTAAATCTTTAATGCGTTTACTGGTAAATAATGCGAACATGGCAAAAATGTAATTTACATTAAGCGAGTCCGATTCATAATCTTTTATTACTTATGAACAGACAGCCGCTCTTAGCATGTGTCACTTTAGGCATTATTCAAGGATAGGATGAAATTAGTTTTATTTTCATCATTGCATTTAGAAAATCTGAAAACTTACCCTACTTCCACTCAACTCTTGTTTGCAAACCAGTGACGGCAGAAGTTTTACCCCTATCTTAAGCAGCATTACCGTGAACTTAAAGACAAAAGCACTTTAGCTATTTGCATCCGATTTTCTGTTTTGATGTGACGACATCATATCCCCAGCCTGAAGATTTCATCAATGTATTGCCATCATGTGTTTCGACATTTTGATTATCTTAAAGTGCATCACCACTTTTCATATCTCTTAACTATATTTTTTAAGTCACACATTTTCAAAACTATTGCTATTTCACATGAGAAGCAAAATCTGATTTAAATATATGTCATCGACAAAGTCAATGTGTGAGGCCGCTCCGTCTTCTGCGTATGCAGTTATCCTGAACATGAAATATATACAATTATCAACAAACACGATCCTATTTAGTTGACAAATAAATGCAAACAACTAAACTTTTGTTGAACTTAAATATAAAATTGAACGTCAAACTATTCAATAGACCTTCTATCTCATTAAACATTTACTGTCCATAGCTCTTATAACGTCAGTGTAGTATTTGATCAAGAATTGTCTTGAAGGCGTGAATAATAGCGTGCATCGAACATGTAGACCTTATTATAACGCAAATTCGTAAGAGCACTTTTTAGATTTGAGACGGCTCCCAAATGTGTTCCATGACTGACGGGATTCTACGAAAGATTTCATGTGTTGTTCCAAATTAACGTCTCGCAAAAGAAATTTGTTAAGGGCTTGCTGATTTATCTTTTCTACTTTTTTAATTTATTTTAATGTTCTCGTAGCCTTATGCGAGACTGTGATGCATCCATAAACTATTAGTGGTTTAATGATGCTTAATTTTGACTTTTAAAAACTACCCATGTTTTGCAGCTCTGCTAATAAAATTCGTCTCCCGTAAGACAGAGTTTATAATATATGTTGTCTGTTTGTTTATCCTGTCCGAACATATGTACAACTGTCTATTTCCTAATTTATTTCTGCACACAAACTCGTGTTCTCGACTATCTGCTGTTCCTAATCGTTTGTCAGTCGCTTTTTCAGGATCATAGGTCAAAGCAACATTGACTGAGAAGGGAACTTGTTTCCATGCACTAAATTCAGTTTTAAACCAGATACGTTGTCCATACTTTGTAAATTGCTTACATTTTAGAAAAGAAAGATACGTGTAGATATTGTAGTCATAAAATGTAAGATCAATGTCACTAATTTTAACAAAGAGTAGTAAAGTAAAATATTGAGTTCCTTATCAACTACTTTGACCATACGTCGTAGGTTATATTTAAGACAAGAAATATTTTTTATTATTTTGGGTTTAAAAGAAAACAAAATCAACATCGCAGGAATTGAAATGATTAAAATAACTAACTAAATAATTCCTCAAGATTACTTAGGTTACGTGCTATACGCATTATCTAAACTATTTTCTGGCTTACGCTAGAGACAGGGAAGACATATTGATTTTGTGGTTAAAATGTCAAAGGTAAAGGTCAGAGCTCTCCACAAGACAACCCTTTAGCCACAAGCCATGCTTAAACTTCATGTTCGTGGATGGGTTATATTTCAGACGAGAAAGGCATCTATCGTTTTAGGATGAATGGGTAAAAAGTCCAAGTTCGCCGAAACTCTAAGTAGAAAAACTTTTCACAAAAACGTGACCTGAGCTCTTGTTTCTTTTATCTTGATCGTATGTTGTGTATGGTTGGCATTTGAGACAAGAAAGGCACCAACTAATGTTGTACGTATTTTTCAGTATTATTAAATAATTTGACTTAGCGACAGAAATACTGTAAATTAGTTAAACGAGTACAACATATGTTAGTACCCGAGTATTCAAATGTTTAGAGCTTTTTGTATATCACATAAGTCTAATAATTCAATTTACTGCATAACGGGATAGTAATGTCCCATTCACGGTAGTAGTGCTTGATGCAGTATATTTATTTCTCCCTGTACTGGATGTAGAAACACTAAAAATATGTATGAGTGGTCGCTGTAACAAGATAACCGAGTTGGGATTTCGGATTCACAACAGAACACTTTTGATGGTGACACAAATACAATGTTTATTGATGTATGACTTGAATGAGAAAATAATATTGATTAATACGTGCGTGTATAAGATCCAAATATTGGACACATTAACATAATACGCACGAACCTAACAAAGCAACAAATATAAATACAAATAAATGACCTGACACAGTACAAGGACAATGGTGAACAATTCACAGTAATCTCACACGATGAAAAGAATGGATGTTTTACTCAAAATAGTAAAAATTATGAATTCACTCAACTAGTGAAAAATGAGATATTTTTACTCAAATAGTAAAATGATGAATTGATTGGGCAGATGTCATACAAAAATATCTTTACACTCCCAAAACAATGGGTATAACAAAACCCCAAAATTAGCCCACGGCTAAAAGATCACATGCATGGAATAACACAAAACACTTCCGTCATTATCACACTTGGCTAACCAGTCACACCGGTCAATCAAGCAAGTATCATTATAGGTAGTCACCGACCACCATTCAATTCCTTGGTCAATCAAGCAATCAGCCCCCACCAATTCGGTCTGCAACGCCCGATCACCTGCTACTCGACCAGCAACACTGTTCACTCAGCTCTACGGCTGCTATGGTTAACTTCTGTGATTAGCTCTATAGCTGGTACCACGTCGACCACGATCACCATGGATCACTCTGGTCAGCTGAAAATACATCTAACACCGTGTACTACTCATGACACGGCATATAGAATAAAACGTAATGACGTTATATATGGTAAGTTATACAAATCACATTATCGATATAATATTACAAAGCAATAAACAGGTTCAGAAGTGAACCTGTGTCCGATAGGAATCCTATGGTACTAAACGTTTCTTAAGAAAATGCAACTTTATATTGCTAATATAAATCTCTTGCTAAGTCACAAACAAGAATAGAAATATTTCCGTTATACCACGCAAGCCAAAGCTACATAGAAAACGTACAAAAATAAACGTGGTGGTACAATAGCTGTAACTTACAATATACAAAAGAAATAATATACATAAGAATTAATAAATTACATACCTCTACAGCTGAAGATGTGCAAGTCCCTAAGTTTTATTGGTGTGGTTACTCTCAGATTGACATCATTTGAGTAACCCCCTTGTGACAAAAGTTAAAGTATTTTATGCGTTCATGTTGTTTTTTTTTTTCCATATGTGTGTGTTTCTTGTATTAATTGTATTAAATTTCGTTTTTATTAAATTTTGAATAAGGGCTTGTACACCATTCAAATCTTTTTTTTCTTCTATATATCAGATTTCTGGTTTGTTATTTAATTCATAATCATAGTTTCCTATAAGTCTAAAGTTTAATAAATAAAAGCTAAATTAAATTAATTCATATTTAATTTTTATTAAGTATAGTTTTATAGTTTTAATAAATAGATATCTATTATGCTGTTTCTGCTTTACGCATAGGTTGTTTGAGATCTTAATTAGGCACGAGCAGCATTCACACTACGCTTTCGCGATCACGTGAACACTAGCTCAGGTGCCACAAGTTTCTTGTCTAATACATGAATGACAATTTTGATCGTAAATATAATATTAAGTGGATATAGTTAGGTTACTAATAATTTAATAATTTAATAATTTATTAAAGTAATACATGAATAATTGTTTAGTTTAGTCAATTTAATCGTAATCAGTAAATTTTGAACATTTATCTATAATATTTATTGGTAAAGTTAAATTAATAATATTAAACTGTTTAATAAGTGTTCTTCGCATTTGTTTAAGTTGTTTAAATATTTTATGAATCATAAGTCCGTTTTCCATTGCGTTAAGTCGTCTTTTAATCCATACAGTATGGCGAGTGTCCTTTCTCCCTGGTCACAGGAAGGAGTCTCAATATCGCAATTTTGTCGATCTGTCCTTTCTCCCTGCTCAACAGGAAGGAGTCTCATCATCGCATATTATATTCCATTTCTTTTGTATTTCATTAATTTCTTTTAATATTCTTGCTCCATGGCCTTAATTCAAAGTCCGTTTCGTTTCCGTTCGTTTGATTCTGTAATTCTTCCTCTTTTTATCTGACATTTTGGAATTAGGGGGCTCCTGTACTGTTTTTGGTGTGGTCCCTCTCAGAGTCATCATCATCTGAGGGACCCCCTAGTCCGAAAAATAAAGTTTTTATATGTTTTTTTGTTTTCTTTAGGTTGTATGTGCAATTTGTATGTTTTAATAATTTCTTTTTTTAAAAATATTTTTGTATTAGGGTTAAAACACCTTCCCTACTCTAGTGTATATAGGAGCTTTATCCCCGGTCTGGGCGTCACTGCTCATTTAATTTCTAGTGATCTTTGCCAAAGATCTATGTTGCCCTATGTATGCTATATGTTTGTGTTATTTGTTTGTCTGTATTTGTATTATTGTTTGGGCTGGCTTTCAAAAGGATCAAATTTTCTTAGTTCTTTTAATTTTATGGGTTCCTTGTGCTTCAGGAGGCCGGTTATGACTCTATGTCGATACCGGTCTCCCTAGCTTTGTAACCCTGTTTTAATTTTAGTGTGTGTCAAGAGAAGGTAGATAGATATAGTAAAGTAAGTGTATTGTATGTAAGACCTTACAGGTATATATTGTATCATATCTTAATTATATTCTCTTATTGTTTTCATTATCGTATTTATAAAGTTTATTAATTCACCGTATATTTCTTTATCACAAATTTCATTGGTGTATAATAGTTGAGAGTTATTATTAGTTCTATATTTTGTAAATATCTTGGATTTAATATTTTCTCTTGCAAGTTTATTATTTGTACATTCTAGAATTAAATGTTTTTTGGAATCTATATGTTGTTTACATAATCTACATTTTGGTATTTTATTTGTTAGATGCCTTACAAAAGCCACCTCTCCCGTTAGCCATCTATCATGAATATAGTAAAACAGTCTGCTTTGGGTGGCTGGCATCTTTATTCTTGCCCAATTCTTCCAGATCGTTTCCCAGTTATAAGTTGGATATTTTAGTTCTATTTCTTGTTTCTCATTAATAAAAGGTTCCATTAATATCTTATATATATCTTTCCCTTTTTCCCATAGTTCTTCTTTATTTCTACTCATGTATAATAATTCTTTAACTCTTCTAAAATAGCCCGGAGGTTCCAGGAGTTTGACAAGTGAGTTATTTTTATATATATTTTCACTGAATCTACATAAATATCCATATAAGTATATATTTATTGCCTGCCATGGGTATATTGGTTTTTCATCTAAAGTTTTAAACCTATTTAAAATCAACGTTTTTTGTTTCAGACTTAGATTTGGGAGGTCTAATCCCCCCCCCCCCTTTCTTTGGGTCTGCAAATATATTTCTTAGCTAAATAGTGAATTTTGTTCTCCCAAATAAAGCTCATTATTTTCCTTTCTAGATTGCCGATCATGGCTTCTGTTAAGTGAGTTGTATTCATAATGTAGTTTAATTGGCTGTATAGGTAAGTTTTAGCAACTTGTATTCGGTCTATTAAGTTAATCGTGGTGTGCGACCAAGTTTCAATTTGCATGTCTAATTTTGATATTAATTCACTGTAGTTCTTTTGAGTGAGTTCAGTCCAAACGTGATTCCTAGTGCTTTAACATGAGTTTTAATCAAGTTTGGCGGGAGACCTGGATGATTTCTACGCCAGTTTCCTATTAATAAAATTTCGGTCTTGCTGTGATTTATTGCCGATCCCGAGACTTTTCCAAATTTTATAAACTCCTCTTGTAAATGCTTAAAGGAATATTCGTCTCTGGTAAAGTTAGTGCAGTCATCTGCATGTAGTATAGTTTTAAATTCCTCTTTCATATTAGGTATTCTTAATCCTTGAATGTTTGAGTTGTTTTTTATATTTATATTCAAGGATTCTATAGCTAAAGCGTATAGTATCATTGACAACGGACAGCCCTGTCTGACTGATCGTTCAAGCAGAAAGTCGCCCGTCAGGGCTCCATTTACTATTATTCTAGACGTTATATTTTTGTACATAGCTTTAATCCAATTTATTAAATTTGCTCCAAATCCACATTTCTCTAATACCTAAAAAATAAAATCATGCTCTATTCTGTCAAATGCCTTTTCTTGATCGAAAAGATACATTATTGCTTTTTCATTTTTACTTCTCACTAAATCTATTATCGCCGCAATTGATAGAGTATTATTTATAATTTTCCTACCCACTCCCCCACAGCTTTGATTAAAATCTATTATGTAGTTTAAACATTTTCTAATTCTAATTGTTATTATTTTACTTAAAATTTTGTAATCCGTATTTAGTAGAGTAATTGGTTTCCAGTTTTTTAAGTTGTTTCTTTCTCCTTTCCCCTTATATATTAACGTAATTATCCCTTCCCTTAGTGATTTTGGCATTTCCCCTTTTAATAATATATTATTATATAATAGTTCTAATATATCAACCAAGTCATTTTTAAAAACAATATAAAAGTCATTGGTTAATCCATCTGAGCCTGGCGATTTCCCTTTTTCCAAGCTATTGATTGCATTTATTATTTCATCTCTTGTAATAAATTTCTCACAAAGTTCTTTATCTTTCATACTTATTTGTTTATATCTAGTTTCTTGCACATATTGCTTTATATTCCCTATTTCTATTTTTTGTGTTTTAAATATGTTAGTATAATATTCCTTGATACCTTTAAGGATTTTTTGCTTATCTTTGACAATTTCCCCTTCCAGTTCCAATTCCTCTATCTTTTTTTGTTTCCCCCTTTTTAATTGTATTCTTTTATATAGTCCCCTTCCTTTGTTATATAAGTTATTAAATTTCCCCTCCCTAATTTTAACACTATTTAGTTTTTTCTTTTCCAAATCTTCCCATAATTTGATTATCTGTTTATCTTCCTTTGTGTGTGTCGTGTTTTTTCCCTGTATTTCTGCAAAGCATTTTTGTACCCAACTTTCTCTTTTCGTTTCTATTTTACTGAAGTATTTTGTCAGGTCTTTTATTTCTTTTTTAAAATTTTCCCAATCTGTCAATATGTCTCCTGCGTCGATTTGTTTAAGTCTATTTATGAATGTTTTGACAGTTTCTATATAGATTTTGTTTTCTAGATGAGAATTGTTCAATTTCCATATCCCATACCCCCATTTAGTTCTGTTCCCCAATTCTAATTCCACCAGATTGTGGTCAGCTATTCTTTCATCTCTAATATTGCATTTTTTAACCATTGCAATTTGACTATCCGAAATATAATAAGTGTCTAGTCTACTTCCTTTATTTTCCTTATATGTATAAGTATATTTTCTAATGTTATCATTTTTCCATCTAAAAGCATCTATTAGGTTCTTGGTTGTAATGAAATATTTTACCCATTTCCTTAATACTTTATCCGATTCCGAGAGTTTTTCAGTTTTATCTTCGTCTTTTAAAATCCAGTTAAAATCTCCTCCTATGATACAAGGTTCTCTAAGCTGTTGCATATAATTTGTGATTTTTTTATAAATTCTATTTTAGTTGGCGAAATACCCCCTGTTGGTACATATATGTTCAAAAAGTTCCAATTATTCAATTTAATATGTACTAATCTGCCTTGAAAATCAGTATTTATCTTTATCTCTTCAAAGTTTAATCCTTTGGCCTCTTTCCGAACTATTGTTGCCACTCCAGCTCTTTTTATTCCTGGGTAGTTGTTTGTGATTACTAAGGGCTCCTGTACTGAGTAGACTGCTTACTGACAAGACGTTCTGTAATGTGAAGATATCACTTTACGGTGAGGCATTTATATACATACGATTTAGCCGTGCTAGATGTAAATCGGTTTTTCCCATCGAGAGCACTTCGCACGTGCGGCACGGATGAACCGAACTCACTATTTCGAAATATTTAACAATATACAAAAATCACCCTCGGGTATCGTTTGTACACAAAAAAAAGAAACCAGAGTACATGCTTTAAATAAATAGAGGGATTTATACAATTCCGTGACAGTCGCTTGTTTATATGTATTTACTACTTACATACACATATAACTAAGCATCTGAAATTTCATGTGTGTATATCCCACCATATTTGTGCAATCTTACTAAAGAGTCTACGACACGAAATCTAAGTCTGGACACAAGGAAGCATTGCTGACAACTAAAGTTGTTAAAAGAATGCGAAAATTTAATCCAGTTATCTATAAATGCATTTGAGTTCGCCAAACATGTTTTATTTCTTTTGTTGAAGTAGATAGATTCTTTGTTCAGGTAATTAGGGCAATGGGTCCATCATAAGATAACATATACAAGTACTGATTGCATCATAGCTCCGATTATATCACACAGTCTAAAGTACATTATAGTTTTTTTCTAGATCTGATCAATTCTTTGAAAAATATTGCGAACCACTTTCGACATACAATGAATAACGTGAGGACTATTGCCGACATACTTTGATAGAATTTCTCTTTACTTGCCTAATTATACAATAAACATTGTAAGTAGTATGTACTGACAAGTTTGAAACATAAGGAAAGTCGAGTAGGATATAATAAACATTGCATCATTTCGTTTACGGTGAGACCAACACAAATATGAAATATGTTTTTTAGTTATCACACAATAGAAGCAAATGTTTGGCATATAACTGCCATATAAGATAAATATCTTTCTCGATTCACCATGAACCTTCCATAAAACAGCTTGATTCTGTTCTCCAGTGTTATGTCACTTGATCTTATTGCACGTTCTTGGCGTTGGGTTGGAGCACCGTTCCACAACCTCAACTAAAATCATATATTTTCAAAAATGGAGTTTCAGCTATAAAAAAGTTTACCCTACTATCCTTGAAACAACCTCTGAAAATTTATTGGAAATATTTTGCATCTTTCAGACAATAATTATCAATTTCATCAAATGTACACAGACCGCTTGTTCTCGCAATTTCTTGAGTTCCATTGTCTTACAGGTCCTAAGCAGATGATACGCTTGTGATGTACATCAAAGAGAACGTCACTAGTTTTGCTTGAATGGCTTTTAGAATGTTCAAATGAGATGGTCTCGATGTTTCCGGCGATTCTTGGTTAGAGTTTCGTTAGGGATAACACGACAATTTATTATCTGATCGGTTTGGCTTCGGTCTTTTCACACACAGTGTGACCCACTGAGCGTGAAAAGACCGTAAGCCAAACCGATCAGATACTAAACAGACACTAAAGGATCCTAAACTTTTTTCCAGATGAATACCCACAACAGTGGGAATAAGAAGACAAATATCGATTTCTTAAACGCTGCATTGATAATGTATAGTTTGAAAATGTTGTAGAAAACATCTAAAGTCTGCTTTTTTCCATTGTTAGCAAATAACAGTTTAAATAATGCAACTAGACAAATTGGTTGCTTACAATAATAATATTAATAATAATAATAACGTCTTTATTTAAAGAGAGTAATTCGTTAAATACAACTAATCTCCCTTGATGCCCTCTATAAAAAGTATACATACATATATCTTCATGAAAATGTTTCTCACTCATGAAAATAACTATTTACAAGAAAGCACATTTAACAATGCATACTAAAATACATTATGAAAATCGGAGGATTTTCCTGCATATATACATTTTTGTTTCATCTCTCCAATATCTATGTTTTGAAAATGACTTTCAGCAAGATCTTCATATATGCATAGGAGTTAAAGATCATTTCCGCTTTGATACACCTTTTGGCTATTCTGAAAATTGTGGCATTCAGTAAACTTTACATACGTATTATACTTTTTTCATAACACAACATTAGGTACAGAAGTTGAGAGATGTTCATATGCTGAATTAATATATATAAGGCATTATTTAACACTTTTATAAATATACAAATATAAGCGATATAAAGCAAACAAGTGATAAATTGGAAGGGTAACATTGTGATAAATCTCAGAACTCAAACTTAAATTGTCCTATTTCGTTCATATATTGGTTTCAATTGTTGCATGTACATTTTTGAAAGATTTAACTGAATCAGCAGATCTGATGTGAGCAGGAAGAAGTGAGTTCCATATTTTATCCCCCGAATAATGTAGACTTCCTATGAAATGTTGAACGCAAAGGTTTGGTAATTCTAAATGTTTGTTGAAATTCGATCTTAGATTACAGATAGAAGACGTTTTGATGAATAAGTCAGTCATGTACTCTGGAACACCTCCTTTGATACATTTAAAAACCATAACTGATTCAGAAAATTATTCTCTCGTCTATCCATAATCATTTTAATTCTGATGATGATGCATCTATGGAGACATTAAGAACCAACTGAGCTGCTCGATCTTGCTTGTGAATTCTGTCTGGTTAGCAACTAGTACAATTTGCCCATATTGTTGGATAGTAGTCAATTGTTGGAAGTATATAAGTATTGTGCTAAAGAATTATGGAGTCCTTTGTCACGTACTTTTGTTCTACTAAGCAATGACATTTTAGATGTGAGGCAGATACAGACATGTTGTTTCTCCCACTTAACACTTTTTTCTGTCAATCCTTACTCCTTCTCATCTTTTACCTGTTCAATGACCTTATTATCAATATACAGTGAAATTTTCTTCTTCAGTAACTGCATACGTTTTTAGATGTTCCCATAAGAATGCATTTTGTCTTCGATTCACTTACTACCATCTTATTTTGTTTTGACCACTCCTCAAAAAATGTACAGTCTGTAAGGCTTAATTTGTACAGATGCAAACCAAAATCGGTTCATTAAAACGGTTGCACCCAGAAAAGAAATACGGCCGTACAGTTGAAAACAGTGATATACAGCACATTCGAGTTTATAAATCATATCAATGCTGTATAATGTGTACTATTTAGTATAGAACTCAATGGTAATGTTTGTAGTGCGCATTATTACGTTTTTGTTTTGGATGAAAGTGATACGGTCATGGCCGTACGGCTGTACCGCCCGCGACGACCTTGAAATAGGAACTAATACGGCGGCAAAATTTACAAAATCTCCAAATCGGACGCAATCTTCGCCACTTAAAAGAAATCGAAAAATGTATCCGTCACTCCTACTCACATCTGCAACTTCAAAAGAGAGAGTGTGACTATCGTTATATTTAACATCAATTACATTCAGTTCAATTTAGTTGACCAGCCTCATCGAAATAAGCAATATCCAAAACTGTTAATACTTGCAGTTTGTTTCTATTATTTTCTATAAACTGGTACAAGTTCTCGGCATATTATTTCCTGTTTTAAGAAAGATAGATTGGAATATTACAACTTATTTTATTCCATTTCACATTTCGCACACTTGAAATGGAATGAAGTTACGGTATTATGACTTGGCCATGCTTGTTCTAATTATATCTGTTTTGATAAAACTGACATTCGACCTTATCTCATGCACAAAAAAAGTTCAGAAGTAAAGAAACATTGTCAATGTACGAAAGGGCCATAACAAGTAACAAAAATAAACATTAATTGATGTGTGCTCAGTTTTAATATAATCTTAAGTCAAGATGATAATGCTGAGGGAAATTTAACAAAAGTGTATACACATATAAACCGCACCTTCTAGGATAAGCAGTTTAAATTATTTCTGCACCCTTATGGAAATGTCTCCAGCACTTTCATGTTTACAATAATAAACAAATTTGTCGCCTGTTAGACATATGGTGAACAAACTGGGTATTGGATGAGTTGGCAATTACTGTATGCATAAGAGAAATTGCATGAATCATATCTAAACATGCCCACCGTTAGGTAGCCACCTCAAATGAGCTAATCGTGATAAATTTACACCATAAATAAATACAGTCTATAGTCCCTAAAAGAATCTTACAAGAAAAATGTGCGAGCAGACGACATAATATAACGGACACAGATTTTGCATTATTTCCTTATCATTAGAGTTAAATGATCTGTATGAAGTATGTTTTCTGGAATGCAAACAAGTATATTTAAATACATTCATCGAGACGTCAGGAAAAATCGCATAGAAAGATCAAATCAATAAATGACGTTACAATTACCAAATGCTAAAAGAAATACATGCTGAGGATGCATGATATATAAAAACGCAAAATTATATACTGATGAAAAACTGGTTACAAATTTGGGGGAAATGGAGGATACTGGTAAAGCGTTTAAAATGTTCAGCAGCATAACAGCTATGACTAACACACTTTTAGAGTTGCAGAAAAATAACGACTTAACGTAGATGACCAAAAGGATAGAGGACGTTTAGAACAAAATCAGTATGGATGGAATTACCGATACATCTATAAGAACAATGTCCGTTTTAGCTATTACACATTTGAGTGGAGAAGATCGAAATAATACAAGATTCACTGAGTTTTGCAAACCTTGAATGCAGATGTTGAAAAATGTAAAACATATACATGATATGGCTTACTGAAGTGGTCATTAATATATGTGCTTCAATGTAGTATTACCGAAATAGAGAAAATAATAAAATCAACAGGAACAGATTTCCGTGACATCTGTGTGATACAACATAGAATTCCGTACTATAGAATATAATAAAATGATCACATGTTACATGTACAACAGAGAAGAATCATGTATTAGTGTTTGTTTTGTTTTTTTAAATTAGTATTATCTATTTTGTATTTAGAAATATTATTATTGACCGACGAAATGTGTCTCTGGCAATGGTATCGAATGCATATACAATAAATTAAAATTACAATTTGAGACTTAAACACCATGCAAGAGATTACAGCCCTCGTATGGAATCATGATTATATGATTTGTTATAATAACGGCTCTCATTGACTAGCTCTTGGCCACCAGAACCTTAACCTACTTGGTCATGAGATCATGTAACTCAATTTCATTTTTATCTATAAATTTTATTATGACAACAGTCTAAGAGTTTGGTTTGTTTCATCACAGATAGTACGTAATTCCGTATTTATTAAATTATATTGCATCAGTTTAACGCTAGGATGTTGCTGATTTTAAATCACAATTTTCATGAATTGGTTTAACCCGTTGGTTGTAAAAGGTCTCATCAACAAAATAAATGTAATACTTAGGTTTTATTTTCTTGGAAAAATAATGTTTTTTTCTTGGAAAAATAAAAAAATTTTATACGTTTATTCTAATCCGAAAGTGTTCCATAGAATAATATTAAAATGTTATCCTTTTCCTTCATTTTAATTTTATATGCCTGTTGGAAATACTTCCTATTTGTCTGAATTTTCTAGTCATTTCTCCCACTTCATAGATACTGAATTTAAAGTATGTATAATGTACATATATGTATGTATGTATGTATGTATGTATGTATGTATGTATGTATGTATGTATGTATTGATGCATGTATGTATGTATGTATTGATGCATGTATGTGTCTATGTATATATGTATCCATGTATATCTCTATGTATGCATGTACGCAGGGCCATATTAAGGTGGTGAGCCTAAGCCTAATATTAGGGGATAAATTAGGTACGTATTACTTATTGGAATGGTGGGGCTAACGTTGGGCCGAAAACCTGTGTTCAACCAAACTTTCGACAGGAATTCAGCAAAAGTATACGATGGATGTTTGACAGGTCTGAATATATATATATATATATATATATACATATATATATATATATATATATATATATATATATATATATATATATATATATATATATATATATATATATATATATATATATATATATATATATTTGCCTGAATGGGTTAAGAACAAAATATCTTATTTCAATTTCATGCGTACAGAGAGTAAATTTTGTTTCTCTATACAGGTTATTCAATTAAAAATGCTCAGAAGGATTTCCGGAGGTCATCTAAATGTTTTGTCCGTAATTTGTATGTTCGGTAAATAAAGAACTTTAAAAATAGAAACTGGCTTCATTATCTTCATAAATATGTGTGAAATATTAGCAGTGGAAGCAATACAGCTGTGTCAGGAGCAAATCATACAACTATATTAAACATGTTTTGATAACTAAATAAAAAGTTTAAAAGGTTTTTTAAATAATGGATGAAATGTATACAATAATGGAATGTATTACTATCTTGGAATGATTTCCTTTCAAAATGTCATCACAGATAAACATAAATAAAAGGAGAAACTACTTTTGTAATACATCATTTAATTTGTTTTTGTTCCACAAGAATTTTCAGGACACAAACACTGTGTTACAATGTAGTTAATTCAATAGATATAATGTCTGACGCGGAACATGTTTATAAAAGTCAAAACACTATGATACTTTTCAATTAATATCGTGGGTGTAGTTTGGGATTTTAAAATATCCAACAAACCCTTTGGTTTCTCTTTGGCAATACCATTACAGTGACATATTCGTACTCTTTTATAATTTTGTATTTCACATGTGCAAACGCATCTGTCCATGATGTGGATTTTTTCCACATTTAAATTTTTTCTCCATCCATATCATCCATTTGCCTGTTTCATCAATAGCAACCGCACGGAACGTCATTTCATCAATACTACATTGTAAACACTGCTAGCAGCCACATAACATGTTATTTCATCAATAGTACGTTGTAAACACTACTAGTAGCCACACAGCGTGTCATTTCATCAATAGAACGTTGTAAACACTGCTAGTAACCACACAGCATGTAATTTCATCAATAGGACGTTGTAAACACTACTAGTAACCACACAGCGTGTCATTTCATCAATAGAACGTTGTAAACACTGCTAGTAACCACACAGCGTGTCATTTCATCAATAGAACGTTGTAAACACTGCTAGTAACCACACAGCGTGTCGTTTTATCAATAGAACGTTGTAAACACTGCTGGTAACCACACAGTATGTCATTTCATCAATAGTATTTTGCACCAAACCAATATTATTCTCAAGCAAAATATTATTTTGTTCCGTTTAGATCGTTCAACTTCGGCATATGACTTGCTGTGGCATGCAGATAAAGTAATGTTTTTTTTTTCTAGACTGGATCTTGTCACGTAAGTATGTAAAAGATAGCACAGATAAACATAGAGTCGATGTTATATATATTATCGTGCTTTTATAGAGTTATATTTTATGACATCATCAGTTTGGAGCTCATTTCAGTTAAATCACTTCTCTTCTGCAACGCATGCAGAGTATTATAGTTAACGTTTATTTTCTTGTTCTTATCAATAATTTCTGCAATATTTTATAGATTGTTCTTGTCATGAACAAATAGTTCTAATTAAGAAAGAAACTCCACCCTTATCTGTTGTTTTTGTTGTTATGTGCTAAAATCTTCATTTTGTTTCTTCTTTCTTTTTCCTAGCTCGGTCCCTTTCGCTTCCACGCATCTGTCTCATTGTTTAAACTTTGCTCATGTTCTTACTACTTGAAATGCTTTAATGTCATCGGCAATCTGAGTTTAATGTTCAACAAGTGTTGATCATTAATATATGTTTTTGATCTCATCAATCTGATTCAATAGATCTGTGAGTGTATTAGTTCTTTTACTACAGCTATATTCTATTGCTGGTAATTTGCTTTAATTATCTCCCTTTATCTTTTGAGATCTTTAAGATTGCTACCCTCCAGATTCGTACACATTTGGGTATCAGCACATATTGTTACAAACCACTGATGATGGTTTTTGTTGAAGTTTTCTGTATTAATTGTTAGACCTAGTAAAACATCTTGCTATTCTGTTTTTGCCTCAGTATTCAAGGAAGAACATATGTCACTGGGGCCTCTCAGAAAAATCTCTACCACATTTGCTTTTAATTAACTCCAATATAGTCTATTAGTACCACCCTGTAATGGTTTGTAACGCCATTAGCATTTTATGAAACAAAATCACTGTGGAAAAGAAAAAATGTTTTTTAACGAGCAAGACTCAAAGTAGTTAGCATTGAAATTAGTCTTTTATGCTATTGATATGGTTGAGGTAAAAGTATAAAATATTGCTAGGTTTCAGTAAGCCACAAATTTTATCAGATTCAGTAGATGCCCTATTGTTATCTGGCAATTGAATCTGTACATATTAAAATTGTAATTTGTTATATACATTGTGTGATTATCTTATGGAATGATTATAAGTTTAAATATGTTTCAAACATTCAGCATCAATTCAATACTTTATTCTTTGCCACCATGTGCACTAATTTCCAATTGAATATTTCATTTACATCTCAAAGTTTAGAAAGTCACTGGGTATTAAAACATATTTTCATCCTGTCATTTATGTAATAGAATATGTTGTGTCTGTGTTCATCGGTAATACTCCAATACCCAACACATACATGCAGAAGGATAGTTTATCATTATATTATCAGCTGATTTGATATAACAGAGTTCATTAACCAGGAAGATCGTCGTAAAGCAGATAGTCTTTCTTGGATAAATTATAATAGAGCATTCTATTTATCGTAAGACAAATCATCGATTTGTATTAATCCCGAAAGGTACAAATCAAATTTCTCCTTATTAACTACCCGTTTATATATGCTATATATGCAAAATTAGCACAGTCAAACAACGTAACCTTGCTTTACTTATCTAGTTATCTCTTTACAGATTGCATCGTGTTTCAGTCATTGCATGATCCATTTGGATCATTACGCATACCGGTATTTTGCTTGTGCAGACTTGCATGCTCTATATCAGAGTTATGTTTATGTCCTTGTATCGTAAACACCTATGTATTATTGCATCATGATTAAGCTTTTCATAAGAAACTATAGCAAATACTGAATGTCAACATACGTTTTTATGTTTTTTCTTTAATTACTTGCCTGCTGGTGAGGATATTGAATCAAATGGTTTCTCCGAGCTATAATCAGTTAGAATGATTATGGAAGTGTTTGTCAGAGTCCAGAAGAGAGGCCGATAGTGGAGAATGGTAGTCGTAAGAAGTAAGTTTGTACGCTAAAGTTTATAGGAGTGTTCCTAAAGACGAAGAAATTAATAAGACACTACTGGATGATCATGGTGATGAAGACACGTTTGAAAAGCTTGAGCTGTGGCTTTGACTTCAAGGCCATAGAAGAGAGCAAGCATGTCGCAAAATGAAGTGTCTTAGCCCCAAGTATGACGATGATCTATCAAGAGGTTTCGAAAATATGAACAAATTAAAACACGTTAATCAAAATCTTAATGCAAATGTTTAATGATATAGACACTGAACTTTTATTCCGCATTTAAGGAGGATTATCGACAATCATAAAAAATATATTTGGCAATTGGTATAATAGCAAAAGTTTAAATAGTAAACAATTACAAAAAATGTATTTACTTATAATTGTCTTGATATGTGTTCTTAATTGATGCATCATCTTGTACACTTTTAATAATCAAGGATATTTTGACGAATAAAAGTAATTAATGTTAGATTAAGAGTTTCGATGAAAGACAACACTTTCATATAAAGTAAGTTTGATGACCAAGAAACATCCCTACTTTTGGTCATTCGTCCATTTATATGCAGCTATAATTAAAGATCCCGGTAATGTGGAAAAGTCCGTACATTTGGGATAGCACCTATCTATAGACATCAACCAGTTTTTTCGCCATTTGGGAGTGAAAGAAGCAATCAGCGTACACGCTTTGAATAATACTTTCCATGTAGTAGATATAAATAAGTATAGATTATTCATCCTCATCTTCATCTTCCTTGTCCAGTATATTCTTAACTCATCCAGTACGATAAAGGTATGTGGTTATCAAACTCACATAAGTAACCTAACCAAAGGTCGTGAATGTATCATAACAGGTGTTATTTGATTACACGAGATGTCTATAATGTTTTAGATACACGACGAACTGAATACAGAGAATTTACTGAGTTAGGTAAGTTTCAATTTATTTTTATATAACTATTTGAATTGTTTGTTCTCCCAAAACTGAATGCACAACTGTATTTAGGTAAATTGGTCATTTCATATATGATCATTTTCATATATGAAAAGGTGTAACTATTAAATGATTTTCACAAGAAAAATATTAGAGTTATTCAACTGAGGTTCACATCCAACTGAGACATATTCAGTATCTCCGTTATTTGTAAGTGATATAGTATTTTATTACAAAAAAATGTCAGGTTATTTTTTTCCATGAACGCTCTTACGGAGGACGTCAGAAGGAGAAAGATGTTTCTCAGCAAATAATTGTGGCTTCGTTTTTTTTTTTAAGAAATATAAACCATATCGTACCGGAGTTAATCGGGTTTCACGTAACATATTTGGCTTAAGAGTGAATATATGTTCTGGATTTTTTTCCAGAGATATTTAAAAAGTAACATTTCAATACCTCCTACATTAATAAGCCCTGGAATTTTCGGCATATCTTGAATAACTCGCTTTAATGATATTTGTCTCGTCTTCAGCCTGAAAAGTACTAATCAATCGGAAACTCGAATTAAACTTATGAGCACAAAGATCCGCATGACCGCGGATGCATAATAGACCCGATGTGCTACCCTGCGTGCCACACTCAGTGGTCAGCGTGATAGACACGAGTCGAAAACGTGAGGGCTCGAATCCTACCGTATGACCATCCCGGGTCAGCTACCGTGGTGTGTCCTTGGACAAGGAACTTGCTTCAATAAGACAAGTTGCGAATTCATGTTGTTGTTAAAAATATAATTGATGTCTTTTAACCACAACACTTACTTGTATGATATCCAATAGATGCTTATATAATGGCTTTATTGCATTAGGTAGATAAAGCAAGCACATCGTAAGTAAGTAATTTTCACTACAATGTGTAGACGTCATCACTTCATGAGCACACACTGTGTGTGACGTAGCCAATAAATAGCATCACTATTAACAATGTTCGTCATTTAACTTCTGGATCAGATATAGAATTTTAAATTGAGAATAGAAATAAAATGTTGACAATACACACAAATTACATGTCGACACCTGTAAGAAAGTTTGCCGATAACGGCTTGAAAGTCAACAATTTTAATCGTAAAAGTAGTTGCAGCAACATCGTGGTAAGGTAAATGGTGGATGGCGCTCCGATCAAAGTGTGAAATAAAGTACTTAAAAACGCAATCATTCAAACCATCCAGAAGCAGAATTATACATGCGCCATTAGTTGAGGCCTTCATGCACAACTGATTGCCATGACTGCAAGATGTTGTGCAAACTGGACTTGATTTAAGGATATCATCAATTCACACTAGACCATAGCTAGAGAGATAGTGTTGCATACGGCATACCATGGGGCAAATGACATAAAAACTTGTAATGTCTGGAGCTAAATCACCTCAAAATATCTTCGATTAAACAATGTATAGAATATGAGACATTCCAAAATGACCCTAATCAACGATATGATGTGCTTATAGAAGGACGCAAAATGGAAGAGCACCTCCAAACACTTAGAGCCGTCTTTCAGAGAAAATAGGACTTCAGAGCCACTTTTAGTCTTGACAAATGTCATTTCGGAGTGAAATAAATTGAATGTTATGTGTGATGCTTCATAGAGAATGGACTGAAACCTTCACCATAACATGAACGCGGGCAATCAAAGAATGCAAACCATATGAATTGAAAGCAACTGTTCGCAGTTCCGAAGCATGGTTGGATACTTATCCAACTTTATACCCCGTTATGCACCACTAAACGGAAGTCAAGTTCAAATGGGGACAGAAAGAAGACATAGTATTTGAGAAGATGAGAAACAATACTACAAATGATAGCACAATATCGTACTCTAATCCAGGCAGATCCATACTTGTGAAATACGAGCTCAGGCCAGCTTTAATGAAAGATTGTCTGCTGCACTATTTCAAGAAACAGTCATGGCTTCAACCTGTGCATTTCATCAACAGAACCATGAAAGACACAGAAAGGAGGTAACGCCAAACAGAAAAAGATGCACTAAAAGTAAAATGTGGCTAACAACCGATTCAACATCTACTTTCTATGAGCACCATCATTCAATATTATTACGGCCCACTAACCGGTCCTGCCTTTATTTAATAAAGCAACGTCCAAAAGCGATTGATGGATAAGTACGTTGTTGACTACGAATTAGCAAATATGAAGTATTACATATGCACTTTTTGTCCAGACAGGAACTGTTAAATAAAACACGTGTGATACCAAACTAGCCATGAGTCAGTGTAGCAGTAGAAGTCTGATGACATTACCCATATGGACATTACATTCTAGTTCTAAATGACAAGAGAACACGATACCAGGGAGTGAAAAGCATCTGTAATACAGATTTTGGTTAAACAAAAGAAACACTAAAGATATCTTTGCTATATATGATATTCACAGAACTCTTGAACGTAACAATAGATCCCCATTTAACTCTAAAGACTATGAAGAATTAGCCAAAGAAAAATCATTTGTACACCGTCGCATAACTCCATTATGTGCAAAAGAAATTCGAGAAGGAGACCATTTTATGAAGCTGCTAACAAATTATCAAAAGTTACAGATCGACACCACGCCCTGGAAAAGGAGTTGCACAGTGCGCAAAAATAATGAATTACACCACTCAGAACAATATGATATTACCAGCACCAAGACAGCTAGTAGAAACATGACCGCAACTAAATTAAAGAAAAAGACGGAACATACATGGAAGAGTTGAAATAGAACGCAGAAAAGATGTATATTAAGGAACATAGGTTTGTTCTTGGAGACTTTGCGTTACTAAAACGGGCAAAAAGACATAAATGGACAAATGTATATGAATCAACAGTCTATATTATATACAGAATTAATCGATTAACAGTCGTAGCTAGAAGAACTACAGATGAAGGAGGTGTGTTACTGTGTGCTCTGATGCAACACCTTTCAAACTTGTGAATGCATATGTGAAAAATCATGTTGAAGAGAAATAACATATGAAAAATTCAGAATCAAACCAAAGCAATTGCAGAGAAAAATTTATTTTTATGGTCAACCCCGATATTGATCTTGGATTGACCCAACCACACAGAATGAAAACAACTCCAGGAAACAGTGACTAAATATATAGATTCTAAATTGTGATGAAGAAAACATTAGGAATCATACACTGTGGCCGCCGTAGTTCACAGTACCGGAGGGATTATGTTGTATAGACATTTCAGATCCATTGTAGTGGAATTAGATAGAATTACTAGGGCTTATAGCTTAATCATAACATTAGTTTAGTTCGTGGTTAATGTACACAGTAAATTAAATAATTTAGTCAAAATAGTATGCGGGCTATGCAGTGAGAAAATGACTATTTGAAGGATATATTAAGTGCCAAGGATATATCAAGTGCTAATTTCTTCGTATTCAAAAGTACTGGAAATTTCTGAAGCTCCTAGAACTTTGAAAGTACTATTAAGTGAAAAGTATTCAGTTCATAGTTAATCATTGAATACATATTTTAGTAATTTTAAATGCAATAGATTTGTTTCAGATCTTTTTCTTAAAAATAAGTATCTGATTAAAAGAGCAAATACCCTTGAACGAATGGAGTCTAATATAATATGCAATAGACTGTAATAAAATATCTTAAACGCATTAGATGTAGGACATCGTAATTGAGCAGTTCTTCCTTGTGTACACGTCATCACTTTATGAACACACACACACACACACACACACACACACACACTGTAAAACATGTGTGTGTGTGTGTGTGTGTGTGTGTGTGTGTGTGTGTGTGTGATGTAGTCTATAAACCGCATGAGCATCAAGACTATTTGTCATTTTACCCTCACTCGTATATAGGATTTTACAGCGTATACTGCGATATTGCTTTCGAACATCCCGAATAACACTCGAGTGCACACAATGTGAACAATGCGACGCATACACTAAACTGTGTCCTATACTCTCTAAACTTTGTTCTGTTCGTATAAAGGTATGCAAAGAACACAAAATGATTAAGCAAAAGAGATTTATTATATCAAAACAAATAAACACTCTCCACTATATAAGCTGATTGTATTACTTTAACGTAATACAGTAAAACCAAACTAAACATTTTGAATTTTCGGCCTGCCTCTTTCTAATATAATTCAAATATAATTCTGACGCGCTTTTAAATTCTTCTTCTCAATATCTTTTTTAAATTTCGTGCTATTTCTTAAATATTACGGCTCCTCGGTAGGTTCATAAATCGCCATATATGTATTCGTATTTGATCATTTAAGGATAATATATTCCAATCATCTATTCCCACAATCCCATCTTGATTAGCAAGGTGTGTTCTTGAGAAATTCATTTTTCTTGCCTAACCATGTAACCTTCAAAGTGCTGATCTACCTTAAAATACCAAATAAAGACTGTTTCTTCAACTATTCACCTGCGGTCGTCTTCTTGTGGCCGCTTTAGGAAAAGATGGCTTTGACGTAACATGTTTTACATCCGGGTCACCACCAGAGGTATCAATCAGGTCAATCTCGCTAGAGAAGAAGTACTTTTCCATTACAATATACACAATGATGCATCCATTTTGTGTAGTAGGAGCATGTCGATAATATGGTACAGACAATCGGAGGGTGTTCAGTTTGTAATATTAAGTATATCTCTGATGAAGAGTCAAAAAAGTATTGGAAAGAGATGATCGTATGTACGCGCTCAGATGTCATGTCAGTGTAAATGTTGCACCATGTTGTTATTTTCAGAATGGGGATTACAGAAATTTACCTCCAATTATTGCGATGACAACTGGCAATGAAATTGTGTTGCCTCATGCAAGTTTAATACTGAAATTTATTTCCAATACTAGCTTCCTTGTAGGAATTAAAATGAATCTCCGCGACCATTAAACCCGTAAAGCCATCTAATAGTTTTCAAATCGGCAAATACCTTGAAACGAAACTAACAAATCTTTAAACATCCCTTATCTAAATCACCAGCCACACTGGTAAGTTGAAAAGAATGACATATATTGTTTATATTTATTTATCATATAATGGTAACCTCCATAAAGGAATACATGTACGGGGACCGACCGACGAATAGTGTTTTCTTCCTTAATCTCAAGATACAAAAATACCTCAAAAATATGACGGGTTTAGATTTTCCTCAAATCAGTGCAAGAGTAGTTTTTCAAGTCATTTGAGGGTCATATTTTTTTTCAAAAAAAGAGAGCTCTCGAAAAGTAAATGGTCGGTCCCTTAAATTGCTGATTTGTTACTTCAGCAGCATCATTATGATGCCTATGGTTATGGAGATGAGGATAATGGTAATGTTGGCAAAATCGCATAGTAATTATGTGTGCTGGTTACTGTCGACTTGTCCTTCAATATTTTTGCAGTGTCGTGGTCAGATTTACTGTCCCCTATATTGATTGTTGAATTGTACCTCTGTGGGATACCGGATGCAACGCAATGACGTTACGACATCTTTCCCTAAAGTAGCCATATAATTGTATTTGGCTACATCCTAATCTTTTGGATGCATGTTCAAGCCTGATGTAATTTTCTTTAGTCTGAATACATCGATCATTATCATAGATGCTTGGGTCCATAAGTAGTCGTAAAGGGTCTATCACTGCAATATTTTGATCTAATTCAACTTCAATAACTAAAATAATTGTAAACCAGCCTTCAGTGTCCTGACAGCTATTTGTTTTCATACGAATCAACATTTTACGATTAGCCAGGCTTGTCCATTGCTATTATATGCAAGTAGCAACCAAATGGCACATGAATGAGTAAAGGAATTTAAATTAAAGTTGTAATGGCTGGGTGTCTTTCTCATCATCACAAGCAGGAAACCTCTGTTTAATATTATGTTATGTACTCCCATCTCCCGCCTAAATAAAAATCTTTGTTAAAGCGGCAAATTTAACGGTAACCAATATTACTGGCAGACTCTAAGAAAACATGAACACCCAGAATATCATTCATTTGGAGAGGGCACAGAGTTAAAGATCCTGTATACAACGTAGGTGTAGCCTAGATACAATGGCACGTATCCAATCAAAGCCTATTTATAAAAACTTTGTGTGTGTGTGCGCGCGCGTGTGTGTGTGTGATTTAGATTTTTAACGTAGCTTTAACAATTTTCAGTCATATCGCTGCGATGTCTGCAGTGTGACAGTTTATAGTGATGTTTAGCACTGGGGCATCATGCCGCAGACATGTAGCATGATGTCCCACCCAGTCACATTATCCTGACACCAGGCCAACCAGACCTAACACTAACCTCTTAATGCTGAGCGCCAAGCGAGGCAGCTGTTAGTATCATTTTTGAAAGTCTTTGGTATGACTCGGCCGGGGTTCGAACCTGCGACCTCCCGCATCCCAGGCGGACGCTCTACCACTAGGCCACCGGAGCGGTAATT
>JAECUM010088149.1:0-10811 GCA_016617855.1 Megalonaias nervosa | reverse complement strand
ATATATATATATATATATATATATATATATATATATATATATATATATATATATATATGCAAACACTTAAAGCACAAATTATGAAGGGTGGTATTTACACCGTTGTACAAAAGAAACATCGCGTACGGAATGAATGCGAGTAAAACCGATGGAAAAAAGGCAAACAGGGCCTTTCTAGACCGGACACCTCTCATGTCAGGATCAGCTATCAAAATTGGGTCATGACAAAAGATATTATGAACCGAATATCATTATGTTATTATTATTATTATTATTATTATTATTATTATTATTATTATTATTTCTGATATATTTTTATTAGTACTGGTACTATGATACCAATATACTTGTATTTATTTTAGCTATTAAGCGAAAATAAACTACAACTGTTCACATGCATTCATTATAAATCTATCTCTCGCAAACATTTGCATCTCATTATCAGTAGCAATGACTCCCACATAAAAGTACTAATTGACATCTTAGCTGTAATTGTGAAACACACGATTGACTTTTGTAGGGCAGTTGGTATACAAGAAAACAGATGTTCACACTTTCAACAATTGATGAATAAAGCTCTTGCTTAAACTCACCGATATCGAAAGACAATTGGCTTTTCTTTGCTATATTTGATGCTTAGGTAATGAAAAGAGTTTTACTGGAGTTATTGTTTGTAGCACTTAAGCCGTTTATCATATTTGGATACTTATGTTTGGGTGTAGGGTCAGAGTCAATTGCTGTTAAAAAACTCGGAATGTACTGCCATAAAACCAGATTCGTCAAGCAGAGTGCCCATGTCAACGCGGAAGCGACATCATACAACAAAACCTACCTTGACAGGTACTCTATTCTTGATGAATCTAATTTTCTCTAAGTTGCTTTGACAGCTACATCTTTCTGAACTATTTTCTCGGAATAAATATGTCGAGAATTCATTGTCCTTTCGCTCTTTACAAATAGTATGCTACCTTCATCTAATGCTTTTTAAATTTTGTGTAACAACATTGGAAAGAGGTTTAATTGTTGATATCATGTTACTATTGGACCTCCCATGTCGTGAACATGTAGGTTGCAAGATTTGAGTAGTCATGTGACTTGCAATGCAAAAGGTGAGTACCAGGTAAACTTTCATCAATGCTCTTGTTTCATCTCGTCCGTCAGCTAATTAAACACATAACGATTATAATACGACAAGTTCTCAGAAAATAAATCATTTTCTTATCAGTTTCATGCAGCTTTGACTCGATGTAACGTCCTTTAAGTTTACTAGGCCCTATGATAAAGCATGTACCATAGACCCTCACCTTGCAAGATTTTCGATACTCAATTGACTCTGACCTTACACCCCAACAAAAAAATGTCCAAATATCAAAAATCGGGTGGGAAGGGTAAGATGAAACTCGGATTACTAAACTGTTTGTGATATCACTAATGCAACATATCTTCTGTAAGGATACAAAACGCCTTGCTTTCGAAGTCTACATGTTAACACCTTTGCGTTTCACTGCTTATGAAGTACAGTCGCAATAAGACACGTTTAAACATCGATTCACGCAATATACCTTTATACCTATCATACACCCCTCATCAAATAACAGAATTTTAACTAACATACTCGGAGCAGTCACTGCATTACGCTTTAGTAACTGCAGAAGGCAGGGTGAAACGATTGCTTGGTTAAGAAGGATCTAGTCGCTGACCGCGGAAGTCAGGTGACCACTGATTACATGACATTGATCAATATTGCGATGTGGAATGAGGAAAATTAGAGTGGCCGCAGATCTCACATGATCTTGTGGTCGGGTTTTAATATGTATGTATGTATGTATGTATGTATGTATGTATGTATGTATGTATGTATGTATATATGTATGTATGTATAAAGACAGAGACAGATACACCGAATTCTCAGCATGCATGACTCCTCTCACGACCAACATTGTTGGGAATTCCGAACTTTTCCTTCTGTAATATCTTCATTTGTAATTCCAGTAAACTGAAACACATTTTTTCTGAAAATTGGAGCAACTTTCAACCCAAATTCTGAACACTGGAGCAACTTTCAACCCAAATTCCAATTTTACATTGTCTGCCCCTTCTCAGCACAAAACTAAATATCACTTCAAACTTTTGTTGATAACTGTGCCATTTTTAAACCGTAAATTTCTCAAGTGTTCACCCAAAAGTAAAAAGAAATAAAAATAATATGTAAAATATTCACTAATGTATATATATGAATAACATTTTTTTTCAAATCTATTTATCAAGCTATCGCCCATTCTTGTTGCCATCTCTTATTTGTCTCTTACGAATTCGGTTAAATTAACTGATTGTTTCGATCCGCTGGATTTTGTATTGATAAAAATTGTTTCTTATTCTTAAAAAGAAGAAATTAAATAGGGAGTGTTTCAGTTGTTGACGTCCACACTTGGATACAGTATTCACTCTAAACTTATTTTCTAACTCATGTAATGCTCGATATCATTAGTAACTTTGAGGTCAAACCTACAGATCATATCTCGAATGCATGCTGAAAGAACCGTTCGGATTACCTTGGTTACTTTCAAAACAATGATTGATCGACAAGTTGTGAAAGTATCGAATTACATATTCATTCCTAAATTCTTAAACAACTCTACAGGCAATGCAATCGCAGAAATAGCAGAGGTAGTCAGAATATAATGGGGGTACTTCTCGCTGCGAAATTTCCGGCGAACTAAATGTATGTTGTTTCTGTAAATAAATGTACTGGCATAAATCCGATGTATATTTGATCCCACGGAAATAGTAGAGGACGCCCCGACTGATTGGAGATACGTAGTTCTAGAACAAACTGGGTGATGCATTCAGATTGCAGAACACAGCTTTGTTTCGTATTTTATGTAGGTAATACAAAGTATTTACAAATATCTAGTCAAAAGTAGTAATATGGGGCGATTGGGGGCAGTAGTGGGGTCCATAGGGTTATCTTCACTTCCAAAGAGCTGTGTCCGTAATCTTGTAATGGCCCATGATGATTTCACATGCATCAGATAGTTCGTGTTAAACGACATCCCCGATATGAGTGTTAATACGTCCACGTTTGCTGACATGGTATACGGTTTTGGACTCTTCACTTGATAACATGGTATGCACCTTGATCTTAGTGGAGAACAGATCAAACTATGAGACGAGTCGCTTGTCTATATAGTCTAAAGGCGGATCGAAACGGATTGAAATGTTTCATGAATCCAAAGACGAGTTATGAAATCCAGTCAGAGTAGTGAGTCTCTCTTCCAACTAGAAGATAGAGGTACTTGAGGTCATATACAGTATATAGGTAAACCAGCGTACGTACGCAGTCAACGACATTTTGTTTGAATATGGCTGAAACTAAGAAGATGATGTATTGGGGTGTGCCAGCTGTGGCTAATAAAACGACGGTCGGGCTTCCAGTGGAAGATGATTTTAATTTGGAATTAGAGACGATTTTTTTTACATCGGTAAAAAGAAGCAGAACAACCCTTTGTGATTCAACAACAGCAAGAAGAGGTAAGAAGAAAAGAAAATTTTAAAGGAGCAGAATAGAAGAATCACGGTGAAAGCCAAACTTTGTGTGTGACACAATACATATTGGTAGAGTTCAGATATCTGTGAGAAATGTATCAGACTTCCGTAACTCGGTTCAAGAGAACGAGACCTTCAAGGGCCAACTACTCCAAACTAGCCATCACTACATCTACATTCACTATTACTGAGATGCAGCAGCAACAGGAGAAGAAGTACTTGGTTGTGGTAAGGGCTTGAGACAGTTAGAGCTCATCATGTAGGCATTCTTGAGTACACTGTCCTTTCTCCTGACAGATATAGCAAGTATCTTGACTTTTCTATCACGATGAGGTGTTTTCCGCCGTCTTCTCGGAAGTGTACTGTCGTATAACGCTCCTCAATTCTATGACCAGAAGGGTAAGATGTGTTGACGCGTCCATCTTGACTGTTTGAGAGCCGAACGAATACTCTTAGAGCAATAAACTAGCCATATATATATATTGGCACCCGTTGAGTGTAAAACCTGGTCAAATAATTTATTTTGCAATCAAGATGAAACTATCGCACCATTTCAGTGAGAAAGAAAGAGATAATAAGAGGCAACGACGTGCCGCGTCACATTACGCACGAGATGACGTTTTGGCTCAAATCCATGCGCTCGATTACGAAGACGATATGTGCGAGCCTTAATCAGTACCTTCCACGTCTACCTCAAGACCAAGAGAGTCTACCCTAAACGAAAGACAGTCAGTAGCTCTCGAAAATTATTACCACATTCGAGAGACGCAAAAATACGCTTCCAGAAAATTTAGAACCATAGCTTGCGCCCACATGGTACAATTTAAAGAGGCAAAATCCGGAGAGCCACCCCAGAAAGTAGAAGATTTCATCACCGATTTTTGGGATTCCCTGTTAGAGACACGGAAGTGACAATGCCAAGCCAAAAAAGACGATCATTTGAGACTCTGGTGACAGTTTGAAGTCACCCGTCTTGGTCTAGTTCGACACCCCGGCAGAACTGACACCGTCCTAAGTTATAGACAAAATTCATCACGTTCAGCAATCCAACGACGAGTTTCACATCACCGATGGGAAAGCTACAGTTTACATGACTACGTTGCCCCTCCGAAAAGGAGAGGGTAACGTAGAAAAGTACTATTAGTGGATGCTGTCGTCGTCCCAATTAACAATTCTCAAGACCAGGTCTGTCTTGCCCGGTCCCTCAGCATAGCTCAGACTTATTCCGCCAAGAACAAAACCTCTAAATGGAAAATTGCATTAGAGTACATTCGAAAATCGGACAGAACCAAACAAATAAAAGAAGTAGAATTTCTGTTACAGCAGGCAGGCATATCGAAAGAGATTGCGTATGACATTCCCGAAATGCACAAAATCCAAGACGTGTTGACTCCACAGTACACGTAAAAAGTTCAGCTTCTAGTGGTTCGCAGATCTCTGGTGTTTCGAAGGCCCGATTTCCCAGACGGAAAATAGATTCACGTCTATCATCATGAAGAACATTTGATACCATTTTCAGTATCACTGAATTTCTCGGATAAGGACACTACTGCGAAAAATGTGACTAAAGATTTACCAGTCGGGAGCAACACATTCATTTCGGAGAGAGATGCCGGGGTTGTTTGAGTCTCAACCCTACATTCCCGAAGGAAAAGAATGAATTCATTGCTCAGTTTGCAAACGAACGTTTGGCAGTCCTACATGCTACGAGCAACATTGCATGACTCAACATCAAGAACAGAAAAGTGCTTGCCAATTATTGTGTTCTAACTGTGGACATCTCATTGGCACTAACAACCCCAAGGCCCACGATCGTAAAGGGAAGACACGATGCCGATTTTGCGATCAAATCGTCGACTTTAAACATCAGTGTTACATTTTTTGAAAAGAAACCTGAATAGGAAGGAAACTAACACAAGAAAAAAAGACACACGTGGTTTTCATCTTTTTTTATTTCGAATGTATCCAAGAGGGCGGTATTCAAACCTTAATTTCTGAGTCGCTTATCAGGCTTACTAGAAGTGCATCCAGGAACCTGTCGTATTTCATTGTCCTCATTGTAACAAGATTCCAGGAGGACGTGAATAAAATCTTTCTAGGACCCAGCAAGCTTTCCGATTATGCCAAATGGATCTCAATCTCTATCGACCGTTATGGAGACTGCTAACGCTATCCACGGTGATGGCTCATAATTTCTCGGGATACGATGTACAATTTCGTCTGAAATACGTTCCAGAACAAGGCACAAAATGTCCCAAATTTATCATGAAAGGAACTAAAATCATCAACATGAAAGTGGAACAAGTACAGTTTCAAGATTCCATTTGTTATTTGGCCATTTGAATGCCTAAAACGTTTGGAATGACATAAATGGCCAAAGGGTATTTTTTTACTCTTGTATTAATACCAAAGCCAATCAACACGCTGTATTGCCGCATTTGTCTGATGCTGACTATTACGACCTCGATAATATGCGCACCGAACAACGAAAAGCTTTTTACTCTTGGTACCATTATTACCGTTCTAAACCCTTTGACTTCCGGAAGAAATGTTAAAGTATTGGAGATCCATTGTGGACATTTTACGCCGAGGCCGTGGAAAATTTTGACAATTATTTCTGGAGCACGGAGGAATCGATCCTTTGAAGGAAGATACAATGACCAACGAGTGCTCTTTAGTGTCCCACAACAAATTAATACCCGAAAACACAATTTTTCAGCCGTCGATACTCTGTGCGAAAGGGATAACAATTGGATCCAACATATCAAAAAGGGGGCAAAAAGAAAATTTAAAATCTTTTGGTGGATGTTTGGGATTTATAGAACACCAATATCGTCTACGAATTTCATGGATGATTATTTTACGGATGCCCTACCTATTGGCCTCAACGATGCATGTAAAGTCAATTCTCAGAGTACTCCATGAACGAATTGTACGAGAAAACCTACCAGCGACGCCTGAAGTTAGAACGACAAGGAAACTGATTGGTGGAAATGTGTGATCCCGCGTTTTGGCGCATTGTCGAATGTTACTTGATGGTGGACGGGGAACCTCTGGGCACCTGCGGCAGTTTATCTGGAGGATGAACGAATGCCACAAGCTTGCTGTACGCCGTGGACCAGACTCAAGGAGAAGAAATCAAATGCATCGATATGTGTATTCTTGGGTTTGCAAATATGGTCGATTTCCTACAGGACATTCCCAAAGTTCACAGAACACATCGACGTGGAACACATTCGTCATTATGAAGGCTTCATCGAATGCAAAGTCTTACCTCCCACTGAACAGTACAATCCCATCTTACCACACCACTGCCAAGGAAAACTAAAGTTTCCTTTGTGCCATACCTATGCCGAAACGTGTAACGAAAACCAACCTTATCAGCACACGAATGAAGAACGCGCTATCACAGGAACGTGGGTCAGCATGGAACTCTTTCCTGCTCTGGATCTGGGATATCATCTTGTTAAAAGTCTACGAAACTGGCCACTTTTCAAACACATAACTCTACCGAAAGGACGACGACTCGCAGAAAGGCATTTTCAACCAATCTCTCAAACTAAAGCAAGAAGCAAGCGGCTATCACTCAGGGAGGCAGACTCCAGAAGACCAGGAAAAATTCAAAGAACGGTACTGTTCCATCGCATGGCATCACTTTAGGTCACGTGGAAAAGAATGAAGGAAAACACTCGTTTGCCAGAGTTATGCTCAATTGCTCGTAGAGAAAATTAGCACAACGACCGAGCTTACCCAAGACTGAGTACATGGCAGATCCATACCGCTACTTTGAGCTGGTGGACAACGAAGGAAAATGAATGAAACACGTGGATATCTTTCGTGAAGATTGAATCAATTACAAAAGACGAGCCAGCGATTTTATTTCCTGACGAGTTTGGAAATGTCATTATTGCAGCCTACCTGACAACCTATGTTCGCTTAAAATTGTACAAAGCCTTATTACCTTTACGGGATCGAGTCTTGTTATTTGACACGGACATTTTGTTCTACATCCATAATCTTAATAATCCTCAGCAAGACATCGAAGTGGATCGTGTTACTAGCGGCAGTCCCAAAAATTAAAGGATACCAATACCGAGACCGAAGGTGAGAAATGCCTACCAAATTGCAAAGTCAAATGATTGACACTGAATTATCGAGCGAGTCAAATGGTGAACTTTGATGTGCAGAAAGAAGCTCTGCAGTCGAGAGAGAATCAACATTTTCGCGAGACCACCTTTTGGAGCGGCACACAATTGTACGGTTAAAGATTAACCAAACTGTTGTAAAAACTCTATCAAATCGTGTACCAGAAACGAATGTGGTTTCCAGAACACAATATTTTACCGTACGGACGCGTTGAGCTCTAGTATAAAATAGGGAAGACTTCCAAGATCGACACTTCATTGTGACTTCAAAGCAGATCTAGAGAGATGAATCATTTCACACAGCCACAAATGTGTGATGGGTTCAAGTTGAGTTAAAAACTTGAGTACGATGATGTGTCTTGCGATGACATCGATGCAGCACTGCACGGGCGATTCTCTACTGCTATCACTATAGAAAGTGATGCTGTGCGTGTACCTTGCCATTCTATTTATAACCGTCCTCCTTGCCTCTTTACTAGCGGAAGAGATGCAGCGCTACCATTTACTGATTTTCATCGTCAGCGTCATACCTTGTGTGCACCACCTTACCGATCTTATCTATGCCTGTGAAAATTACACCTGATACAACCGTCACCTGGTCGAATTGAACCAGTGAAAAAATACACGTTGCCTGTGGCTTTGCCTGGCTACTGTCACTTTGTAACCTGATTCCAAACGTTGAAAGGGAAGCAGCCTAAATATCTGAATGGACCTATACTCAAACAATTAGCCAGAGATGGATTTGTCTATTTCGGAGAAGGACATCAAATCAAGTGTTTCAGTTTCTGTGTGTCACTTCACGAATGGCAGCAGAATGACTCGGCTTATCTGGAGCATGCTATATGGTCTCATTGCTGTCACTACCTTCCTTTAGTTGTACACAAGAACTAATTTCATTCTGATAGACACTCTACAATGTAACGTTCGTGTTTTGCATTAGGAGGTAAGAGAACGCATTTATAAAGTGTTTCTCAAGATACAAGTCAAACGCAAAGAACAATTGTCTATTTTACGACATAGCTGTTTTAAACACTTATACCTGATTGCTATAAGAGCTTTGATTCTTTTGAAAATATTCAAATGGTCAGACATTGATCGTGCACCACAGGATCAGAATACATTCGACCAAAAGACTTCTACTTACAGGGTGAAAGTGGGACACATAATTCCAAAGGACACACTAAACTGGGACGATTAGAAAAACAAACGTTTGAAAGATGTAGTCTAGCTTGAAGACGAGACTTCTTCACCACGTGTGGAGTGTGCGTTAGTGACTGATCTGGTTTACTTCAATTTGCCATCCAAGACTGAGTGGCAAATGTACACCTATTACAGCCAAAACAAAAACATTTTCCGAGACTAACTAAGGACATTCAGACGTGGCTTGACGTGGATATAAAAGCTTATCGTGCCACGACCTTTATCAGTTCTTTGGTCAACAGATTCCGTGGAAAGAAGTCAGTAACTGTGTTCAGGCCTTAAAGGATTATCATATCCTTATACAATATTTATTTCCATTGAATTTGGGACGTTATATCGCTTGTGTTAGTGACTACGTTTCTCGGATTTCGTTTACATCAGATTCTCGGTGGGCTATTTACGAAAAGTATTTGCAAAGACACCATGGCCACTTCCGGTGGCCTAGTGGTTCGAGCTTCTGCCAGAATTGGCAAAAGAAAGCAATAAAAATGTGACCTCTTTACCACCATGACCTTCTGTTCCCACCCCTGTAGCTCGTCTAGGCACGCCAAACCGTCTCCACACCCCACAAATCATCGGTCAACAGTGTGTGACGTCTTGAAGAGAATGTTTATGTATAACATTTTATCTGGCATTTACAACAATCCTGCCGATCCTGCCGAGTTCAAAAATTGTATCGTGCTGCCCAAACCAAACGTAAAAGTGTACGTATACCCCAGGTACGACGTTATACAAACTCATTCGACGAAAAGTTTTCAGATGTTAAACCAAGTGGTGTGTATCGATCATCAATGGCAAGTTAATTGAAACTATGCCTCTTAGTTTGCAACGAACACTCGTTGTTACAAATATTTGTTTCGAGCCATCGACATCTTTTCCAAATATGCTTGGGTCATTCCTTTGACTTCTAAAACACGCCCCGAGTTAGTACGAGCTTTGAAACTGGTGTTGAAACAAAGCAATCGTCACCCTCTCCGAAGGTAAACAGACAAAGGTACCGAATTCGTGGACGAAGAAGAAGAGTGACATCCCCTACTGCCCCCAAGAAACATGGAATGTTAACGACGTAAGATTAGCTGCGCATTGGAATAACGAAACGCACTTTCCACAAACGTTATTTTCCTAACAAGACCACCGAATTGCTTCGTGTCACTGGACGAATGCGTGGCCGCCATCATCCAGTCTATAAGTTGGAAGTCATAAAAGATGAAGCATTAAAATGACGTTTTCACATGCCCGAGCTGGAACGAATGACCACAAAAGAGGAAGACGTGTACGATATCGAACGCACTCTCAATAGAAGAACATATCAAGTAGGCAAATGCCTAATCAAAGAAGTGAAAGTGGCATGGAATGGATATCCACCGAGTTTTGATTTTTGGATTGCCTCTTTGCAAGTCATAGTCTATAAAAAGAAGTAACCATCGTGACGTGATAAAAAAAGCAAAGACCACTCTTTTTCAGAGTTCCTCCTTTCAAGATCTACAAAAGCAGTCCATGTGGGTTAGGTGTGGACAACGTGTGCCTAATATGCAAATCGTCTTTACTGTCAAATCTTTGTGTTGTGTTTTGTCATCGGAACAGCCATTGCCAACTTGAGTTTGCACCAAGGAAACAAACAGTCAAGGACCATTTGACTAAGCAGTTGCAATGGGTTCCTTCTTCCCAATCCTTCATTGAACTATTGATCGAATGGTAAGAATGGTAGCCTTGCGACCAAGGCCAGTCACCACCAGAACAAAAGCAACAATCCTCGTTTGGAACTTTTGGAAACCCATTCTCCTTTGACATCGTGTAACTCATCGGAAAGCATAACTATCGAATTATGAATAACCAGTTTTACTTTACTTTACCCAGTGATAGTGGCATGGATGTGTTTACCAACAACAACTTATGTAGTTTCATGAATATATTACCTCA
>JAECUM010088148.1:0-11921 GCA_016617855.1 Megalonaias nervosa | reverse complement strand
GAGAGAGAGAGAGAGAGAGAAATTTTAAAGCGATGGAAGTAAAGTTTAATTTCAGTATCATATAAAACTTGTTTAAAAGTTGATTTCCAAATGCCGTGCTCACAGGGGCCCCGGGCTTAAATCCAGGGAGCCCGTCCAAAATGATATAAATTGGGCTTTGCGTTTACTAAGGTCGGTGCTGCAGTTGTTAAGTAGCTATATGATGATCAGGAGTAACATGTTGAAGATAAATGCATGATATCAATTTATCATGAGGACAAATATTCAACTGTCACATAAAATCTAACCTACACATTGATAACTTGTACAGTTCTCTACAGTAGCATTACTACTCTTACCGATAAATTTGTTTACTATACACATCTGAAGGACTACTTTTATAACCTTCAAAATATTATCATTTTAGGGGAAACGTAATTGTCAACTTACAATCTCCCTGTTAGTTTCAAATTGTCTTCGCTTCGTGTATTCAATACAGACTTTCACCTTAGTTATTATATCTACTATACATTGGAGTAACAGTTTCTCGCACGATATAAGTAATACACCTTGACCTACAAAAGTTGGGGCCACAATCGTATCAATCTGTTACGCTACCATGAATTGAAGTCTGGATACTCAAATCAGATAGTATCAGATAACGTGCACAGCATCGGAAATATAGGGCAGTAGCACGCCACACCAGCTGTAGTGATTGACGCATAATCGATTCTAGTATTGATCCTATGCATCAAGTCTTGGTTCTCATATAAACTGGGCTTATGCGTTAAAAGTTATCTATTCGTACTCATTGAGTAATGTCCCCCACAATTAATAACAACACGCGTAATATACCTTTACCTCGTCCATTTGGGAAGCTTAGCATTTTCTTAAGTCTGCTTTCATGAGTTCATAATCGGAACTTGATGTGTTACTATAATTCATCACGATATACTTTATTCTATATAACAGAGTTCGTTCTTCCTCGTGGGATATAAAAATATTCCAAAACAATGTTCAGAGAAATATAGTCTATAATTGTTATCTGTTGACAAATACCATTGCATTTTACAAGCTCAAACTTCACAAAGCTTTAAAACCTAATAAAGAGCACTGTACGTGCTTCGTTTAATTATTAATTTTTAATATGCATGTGAATTGCATAACGTTTAGTTATGGAAACAAAAATGTAGTTCATTTTCTCTCGATCTAATTCGGTTTCGGCGTGCATTATTACTTACTTCATTTGTACCTCATTCTACTTGAAAAAAAATAATTATTTTTATTGCATTGTTCCTGAAAAATTCAAAGAAACCGCATTTCTAAGTCATTCTACTCTGTAGTAATAATTATCGTAAGAACTGTGGAATCAAATATTCAGACAAGAACAAAATCATAATTGAAAACATCTGTCAGTTATCCTGGAATCTACAGTGCCCCAGAAATTAAAGGTAGAAGTTGCGGGTTTTAATTTCATGGTCAGATCACCCAGAGTCGTCTGTCTAGCAGTGTGAGTCTATTTCTCTCAGCATGATATAATCTACATATATGTATGTGCCGTGAATAACCGAAACAAATCAAACCAACCGTTCAACGTCCAGCATACATCAATGATGATATAATTTCTTTAGCAAATACACCACCAAAGTGTCAATAACAAGCTCTGATAAACCAGTCAAAAAGGCCCGGTTTCCAAATTTCGTCTTAATGTCTAATCATCCTAAATCATTCTGTTCTTAGTTATGTGGACTAATAAATTTGTCACCAGTCCCGAATATGTAACAATTAATACATATCATTAGTAGGCCATAAGTTCTTCTAATGCAAGAAAACAATAATGAACATTTGATAATATTGGATTATGGAATGCAGACACTGATATATAAATGTTTAGCGGACCAGAGTGTCTCATCTGCGTCCATCGAATGATGTAGTCCCTCTGTTTGCCGCACAAAAGGTTAAAGACAAACCCTTAACATGAATCACCAGCGTTATTGGCGAACAGTTCTTGTAGATAAATTTATTTTCTCAAGTTGGATTCCTATAATATTTGGTACTATAGATACGTATTCATGTTGTTCCTTTTTAAATTAGGCTTATATAATCAGATCAGAATGGTATCCAGGTAAATCTGGTCTAAATATTGGAACAGAGTTTGGATATTTCTTATTAAAATCACACTTTAGATGTTCAGCGACTCTGTATTCTTGAGTTAAGTCATCTTAATAACTTTCTTTGAAGTATGCAGTGGTAAACATCCTCACATTCGTGAAATTCGTCAACTTCAGCTATGCATACATCGGCTTTGCTGTGGTGTTAGTAGGCTTCCCGTGTTCGTTAGCAATCTCTTTTTCACAGACGTGACAAATAATGATGGAATTAGATGTATATTTATTAGTGAATATTGTCTAAAAGCATTTCGTCTTCTTAGTTCGTCATAGCGGCTTCTGTAAGTAATTAACATATTCATAAAATCTAATTATACAGTTTTGTCCTATGCAAACTATGGGCTCGTAGCCATTGTGAGTTGATTGAAGGTAAAATCGAAATCCCTCTGGTATGTGTTTAGCTGTTATATTGTCATGAACGCTTGTTTATTATAGTCCTCATCTACAGTATTATTCCTTTCTAAATTTACTCACTGGCTCAACAACACTTTCATAATCACCAATTAGAATAAAAAATGACCGTGACCTAATTTTGGATGCTTTTACGTCCTATATGAAATAAAGACGACTACACTGAATATGGGCGGGTTTCTGCTCCCCTCTCTAATTTTATTTATATTATGTATATTACAAGTATGGGGTGGTTTTGTTTAATTGATGAAGTGCGTTTTGTGTTCACCTGCTGGATGCCATGGAAAGAGTATAATACAAGCATATCAAAGAACATTACTTATTGCTATTATCATAAACTATTCATTTAATTCAAAATGATATTATATGTTTATATTAATTTTCTTTTATCAAGTTGCAAGAAATACATATTCATTCTTTTCAAAATTACCATAAAAAATCCTGGTAACATATGATTACAAAATGGGTCCAACAAGTCAGCATGAAACTGTTCTAAGTTCCGTTGCAAAACTGTAACAGTCTCTGATAAAATCTGATATATATATATATATATATATATATATATATATATATATATATATATATATATATATATAGAAAGAGACAGACAGACAGACAGAGCAGACAGATGGATAGATACATAGATACCTGTTGTCAGGGGAAGTGGGGGCGAGGCTTAAATAATATGTTCTTGTGTTCTTGTATTGTCTGAAAAATATCACTTCAATCTTAATAGGAAGGAACAAATGCTGGATTAAACAAAAATGTTTAGGATATGTCATGATGATGCCCGATGCATATTAGCAGGATTATATTTTACTATTATGATAATCTGGGAAAGTGACATTGATTTATTCTTCCTTCCTTCTGTCTTTTCTTATTTCCTTCTTTCACGCAATTCCAAATGAAAAGGTAAAATGGATCATTGTAATTGGAAACTTACCTAGTCTGCAGAACAAATATCAGTAACTTTGTTTTTCAACTGACACTCATGCGGAATTATCAGAAAGCTTGCACAAATCATATATAATAATTACCGTGCCGTCTTCATGTGAACATTGGCTGATCAAATGGAAACATTTGTGAAAGGCTGGTAATTATACTTGTATACTGCTTAGACATTATAACACTACATAAAACACGTTTGCTCCAAGTGATTTATGTTTGATGTGCTCCATCGCTGCTGACTCATCACTGTTTATTTCTCATAAGCAAAATGTACAATTTTGCGTCGATTTAGTATTGAATATTTTAATACAGATAGCGAATAGCAATATAGCATGGTAGATAGAGGAAAACAACCTTCACGGACAAACAATATGTAACTACATGTTTGCATGATTCTGAAATCACTTGTTAAATCAAATATAAGGTAGGTTAATAGATATAATATGATCCGCCCATGTGGTATTGATGCATTAAATGAAAATGCAATCCAAATAGCCAACAGCAAATTGTTGAGAGTTATCTTGTAGATCATTACCTTCTAAAGACGAAAAGGAATATATTATTCTGGAATTGTAGCAATACATGTACCGATAAGGAGAATATTGCACTATGTTAGACATTATTTCTTTATTCTTCCATTGTTCATACTAAATACTTTTAAATGTGAATGTTCAGCAGTTGTAAAGATGTTAAAACTAACTTTTCCCATCAAAAGAATTTCTCTTTCTATTAAATTATTAACGTTTGCATTGAACCCTGCCACGTGTTTCATTCAATATCAGTTTTTTAACAGAAAGACTGTATGTTAAACATAGCACACAACAAAACGTATCCATCAAGTTAAATATTTTTCAAACAAACACCACATGTTAATGTGCACAGAATAAGCATGGCAACATCATAGTAAGCTATATTCAAAGCTTCGGAAATAAGTAGGAGTCGTCAGATGGACCCAGTGATGCAGCTTATCTTTCGGATTCTGCCCTAAAGACACTAAATTACAACCGTCCACTGAACATATTGGAAATGACACAGGCTAGATCAAAACGAGAGAGAGAGAGAGAGAGAGAGAGAGAGAGAGAGAGAGAGAGAGAGAGAAATAAATAACAAAAAAGGGTATAAACTATTACCTGTGTTCAGAAAGAAAGAAAGATAACAGATTGAAGACGACTGTTCGACAATACTAATATTTAGGATAAAGTATAAGTCAGAATTAGACAATATTTTTGTATGCTGTTACCTCTGCAAATAATACCCATTCATTACCCCACAATTACTTCTTCGTTCTCTTCAGTGAGATTCAAACTCAGCTTTGTTAATCATGCACGCAAGCGGAATATTCCACATTATTAAATGTTCATATTTTTCCCGTTACCTTTACCATGCCAGAATTGTGCAGTATTTTTCCATACTAAACGGCTTCATTTTGCACGACACGTGTGTCTAAATATAGTATAATGTATTAGGAATTACGTTGATTGTAAACAATGTACGCTCATGTTGCGTACGTGTTAGCTTTAAAGTTTACTAGATTTATTTGTGGATGAACCAAATAAGTTGTTTGGTATATTTGAACGTAAAGATGATAAAGAGAACGATGTTAACGAGTTTACTGTGACACAAATGAAACCTTCAAACAAACAAATGACTGAACATTATATTCGCAATGTCCACAGCAAAACAACAAGCTTTCAGAGCGTCATCTAAAGTGGGAATTTTAATTTACATCCTATCCAGGGTAGGTTACAGTCCTTGAAGAAGGATGAATTTTTCCCGCGTGCTTGATTATATGATGTTTCTGAGGCGAAACCATTTTTAACAAAGCAAAAAAAAAAAAAAAAAAATTATTCCTATATTTGGATTGAAAGATTTAATGCAATTAAAGATGTTTGGATTTCATTAGTAAATCATCTCTAATAGGCTCTGAAAAGAAAGTAATAGAATCGAAATGTAAACACCAGATGGAAATAGAGTTAAGAAAGTTCCAACTTACGAAATAGGAGACAAATGCAGTTGCAGAGAAAAGTGAGCGACAAGTGCAATTGCAGAAAGAGGAAAGGAGAGAGAAAGAGAAGATAGGCTCATGCAAGTGCAAATACAAAGTGAAAAGGAATAGAGGGAAATTCAAATGCAGACAGAATGAGGATACGAAGAGAGAAAAACACAGATGCAGAGAGAAAGATGGAAGGATTAAGGGGATTTTCAATTTAAACTGAAATAAATAGTACTCGAAAGCGGAAAGCAGTCCCCTATCTTAAACATAATTTCGAGTTTTGATGGTACCAGAGATTTTCGGTTAGTGTCCCGTTTTAGAGAAAAAAAGAAGTAGGTAAATATTTACTGATTTTGAAAACAATACTGAACAGTTTAAATGGCCAAGATAACATTGGGCTCTATTATTAAAAAGTGCACTTATTGGCCATGCTTGTGAAGTCTTCACTTCATGGTTAGTGCAACAAAGTGCTGATTACGATATGGTTAAGTAATGTATCTTGAATGGTTATGACGTGTTACCTGAGGTTAATTGACAGAGGTATAGGAACTGTAAGAAAAGAAACAGGACAGACCCAAAAAACATCTATTTGATAGGTAGTTCTAAGCCAAGAAGGTTCGTTAAGGCCCCGATAACCTAAGGCAACTCATATTAATTGTAGATTTCAAAGATGGATTCTAATTAAAAACCAAATCCTGGTGCTGGATTGTATGGCGTGAGTATGGATAGTAATAAAAAGAAGGTGCTCAATCGTATATGTGATATTGAATTGTTAAAAACTGTTACCATTAACATTCCCGTTAGATGCTAAAATTCGTCTAAGGCCATCAATTCTTAGGCTCCATGAACATATACGCGGAAGGCGATATGGCAACATACCTACCACATTATGTTCAGTTCCCGTTTGAGGCTATATACTTCGAAACCTTCAAGGCTTTAATACTATTCACATTTTGAATGTGTGGACTATGCTAACATTACCGTTCTCGTTTGAATTCATATTGCCATCCGCATGATAAAACAGTCGCGCTTATAAAAAAAATATCATTCGAGGCCCATTCGTCTTTATATACATACTCCAAGAATGTAACTAGTGCCACATCATTCGGTATTCAAAGATACATGGGAAGGGGGCAAATTCAACACAAAGTATGGACGTCATGTCGAGCTAATGCACAAAACAACAGGAATCGAAAATATCTCATTGTCTTTAGCTTTTATACTAGTAATATACTAGTAAACTACGTAACTAATATACATAGTAGTAATATATTCTTCGAATGCACATAACACGAGGTATATGTCGTATGGCGATTGTTAATATGCCACATGTCTACCAGTAACTCAAAATAACAATGTTTGTATCCCACTATGACCTGTTTTCAATTTTAATTCCAAGTATATACTTTCATACCATGATTATAGACAATTATATTACTTCCCATATTGTACACAAACAAAAACAGAATATCAACAGCGAACAGCTGAAATTACTGTAGAAAGAGACTACTTCATTCTGTTAGACACATTAGCCAATAAACACGTTTGAAAATAAATAAACATAAAATTTGATTCCTTACAATGAATAACGGATATAATTTTATTTCCTACTACGTTTTATCACCTCGATGATATAGATCCGAAATATATCATCCATATGTTTTGTATACAGCGGGTACGTGATCGTGTAGTCTGCTTGGTATTACTCTTTGTTATTCTATTTACACACGTCATGACACGAAACATACGTAGAAGAAAGCAAAAACAAGCTTCTTTATTTGACCGAAAATGAGCAGGGAAATGTCTTCCATTTAGTGATCGAGAAAATATTAACATGAGCACTTTAATCGTCTATGATATGCAAAAGTCATGTTATGCAATATTATATTTTACAAAATTATAATGGAAAAGCATGTCCAGATAAAAGATCAAAAATAAATAATACTTGTTATCTAACTCGCATCACCAACTATACAAAACTTCTCGTCAGCAAGGCATGTTTCCAGGATTTGCGCCCAATTAAATTTAGAAAGTACTAAGTTACTGCTGTTTCAATGTCCCGTATTTTGAATATATATAACCGCTTGTCATTTCGTGGCAATTGTGTCAGGTGATGATCTCGAAAGCATGGGACATTGTCAGGAACCACATATATAAATAAAGCCATCATACCTATCGTGATTTGTAAACATCTCTCCTGTGCCTTTCTATCAATTAACCCCTCGTGGGATTTCATTTCAGAAACTTGTGTCTCCTTTGCTGCTTCAATGTCACTATCAGCGTATGTATCCATATAATTGTCAAACAATCTCGGACGTCAACTCTGACATGAATGAAACTCTGAAGGGGAGTCTACGTCTTCCTGTTTGAGCAATCGATGCTATTCTATGAGGCATATATTCTGGCCCAGAACTAGTACTATAATGTAGAACGTCGACCATAATATGTATGGCAGGAACGTGTCCAAATCTTACCACATTAGCAAACGGTGTTATATTGAGTGTTTCCGGTCAATTGACTCCTAAACATTGTAGCACAACTTAAATTTTACTACCTTTAGTTGTGCCCTACTTACTATGATGCCTTTATTTTCCTTATATAACGGAATTGTTCCATATTAATTCAAGTTCGACATCTTGCTCAGATATATAATTTTCAGAGGTAGTTATAGCTCGTATTCCTGATTAATATCATATTTTGCAAATCTTTGCACCACTTGGAATATTAATGTGGATAATTAAGGTAGAACAGTTTTGATACTCATTCCTAATGACATAGAATCTCTTGAGTCATTTCTTAACTTGATATTTAATGCACCGTTAAAATGAAATGATACATCATTTTTTAGGCTGCATGCAGATTGCTGCTAAGAAAAGAATTGTTCGTCGTTTCCTTCTAAATATGTTATGTTATATGTACATTTTCATATTTCTCCAGGTCATTAACTGATATTGCCATTTTTATTTTCCTTCTCCTTTGATACCATATTAGATTTAGTACTGTATATACAAATATAATCGAGTTGTTGATTTTTCAAACTCTGTTGTGAGCCATTTCAATTGGTTAAATAACAATGGTAGCCTAAGAATGCTGATGTCGGCTAACCTGATGTAAAGTTTCTTTAATTAAAAGAATATGGCTAATCACATTGAACAAAATGTCGGACGTATTCATTTAGTTCAAGAAAATATAACACAAATGAACGGACGTTGGTATTCTTTGACTACCATCTCCGCGATTTGGCATACTAACATATGCAAAACTCTTCCCACACGACTGACTTTCTGTCTGCATATTGCCAAAGTCAGACATCAGGATTTTCTGCCCTGACAAAATCATATCCAGATTTGGTTTAACTGAAAGTCATGCACAGGTATATCCATAATTGTGTACACAAGTATATTACAGTAGGTGTGAAATGGACTTGTGACATGTGTACACAGTGTAATTTAACCTCTACCAGGGTCTGGTATGTGGGGCAAATATGAGGACTAGAACGCTATCCCGATGACGAGCCTCAGTCAAGGTGGTCTAGTCGAAACATCTGAAAAATAATGAATATGTGTATATTATTTTTAAGTCTTTTATCAATTCTTTTGGGGAATTCTTTACAAACGTACTCATAACGTGTTTTATTGAAAGCATAAGTTCATTCGCTTTGCTTCTATTAATGTCAAATTAGTATATAGTTAATACCTTTGATCTTCTTTGGTAGTCAACAGATTCATAGCTCGGCTATCAAATTTGCTAAAATGTTCCTCCTCGAAAAATATCTAAAGTGTAGTAACGTTGTTGACATCGGATTAAATTGGGTTCAAGTGGGTTGCTATGTGGAGCCGTGTGGTCGTTGAAACTATTCAAAATGGGGCCACAGAAGTTATATTCAAAGGTATTATTTTCTATAAACAAAGGAAGACAAGATTTGTGCACCGTTCCCTGTCGTATTTAGTGATAATGCTTACAAATATAATATTCACCCAATAAGACATAGTCGCTAGATGCTTGTTAAATCGTCCTCAGTATCATTTTTCAAACCAATTTCTTCTTGTTATATTATATTTTCTATTTTCGCGGGCGTAAGAGGTGGAAGACATTGATGAATTTTTAAACTATAACATTCATCACTTCATTATGTAGCTGCTTTTAAAATTGCAAAAATACAAAGGTCTCAAATTAAATGTATGAGAAAGAAAGAACAGAACTGTAATGCTGAATAAAAGAATACAGGCCTGTCAACAAAAATTTAAAACCCACCTTAATTAGCTATGACACCGGTTTGATTTAATGCATGTGCTTTGGTAATACGCATCTGCCGTTATTTGTGCCAAAACAAGATATAATTGTTTTCAAAGAACTGTTGGAAAACTTCTTAAGCGGCAGTTATACGAACATTATTTTGATACCGAATCATTTAATCGACACATACAAAACTCAACACACACACACACACACATCTCACTTTCTTTCCATCAATATTTTGCAATATTTCGTCACTCCTATTCCAATAGCATTGTATATATTATCGTTTGTTTTTTCTAAATAAACGGTCCAAGAGATTTGTACTTTATTATCTAACGTCACTGACATTATCAAGCGAAAATATAGGTGACAAGGCTTTCTTGTTAACTTGCTAAAAACACAGAAAATATTATATTTATGACTAAGTGGAATCGATAAGTTTGTCCATTACATTTATCTTTCATGTTTGAATGATCCCAGAAAATATCTGTTTTTGTGAAGATTTGTTCCTGATATATCACTGTTCATAAAAAAGACGTGGAGGATATAATCAACAGAGTGTTAATGTGAAAGACAATAAATCTTGTTTAAATGGCATAGAAAAGTTACCATGTGATAATGAACAAAACGTTTACACAAGACACACACACACATACTTGTATTCATATAATTGTGAGGACCTTGACATATGACTACATTTCGAGGACCATAAGAAGGAATGCAAGTATAGGTTAGAAATGTGAAAGTAAGCTTAACTGCAATCCAGGCCACATCTGTATCACTTCCTTTTGCCGTATAGTTCATTAAACATTATGAAGACTACTCTTACTTTACCATCTTTTTGAGGACGTCATTGTGAAACGCGTGTAAATAGTATATGAAGTTAAATATGTACGCGAGAAAAGGAAGGGTTATAATGCAGATATATGCATGTGTATATACACAGATAAATATATTATGGCTTTGAAATAGCTAGAATTGAGAAAGAGAGTATAGAGAGAAGGGGAGGAGGTAAGTAAAATAAATTGAACTGAAACATTGAATATTTTTCTTCAAAATGGTTCATTTGATTTGCTTTTGGAAACGTTGTTACGTTCACTTTTCTACGTCTGGATATGCTACCAGATCAATATGTACAGTAATGAATGCTAGACTTTATGGAATAATATTTTATTTTTTTTAAAACTAAATGATTTGAGAACACTGACTTATCCATTTGCTTCACAATAACAATCTAGTCACCTTGAAGTCGGCGACAGGCATTTAAGCTATCTCTGATTAGCTGACTTTTGAAAAGGAGTTTAGAACACTTATTTTTATTCGTTTGCTTCTTTTCTAAACAATATATAGTTATCAGCCTTCTGTAATTTTCAAGTAAACAATCGGACAATAGATGCTAAACACCGATTGGGTTGCTAGTATTTAGGTTGATTGATTAGGCATTTAAAGAAATAGAAATGGCTATAATCATTATGGATAACTGCTTAATTAAGCATGCCTGTAACATAAATCTCACACGAGTTACAGTATTAAGATATCCATGTATTACCTATTACCTTCAAGTCGGAAACATGCATCAAAATAACCTTTCAGAAGCCGATTGTTTAGAGTCTTGAAGCTCGGCATATAATGCAGCCCAAAACTTTCCATGGCTGCGTTGGCTGCGTTAAGGCTGCATATAATGCAGCCCAAAACTTTCCATGGCTGCGTTGGCTGCGTTAAGGCTTGAAGTCCGCGAAACCCATATATATATATATATATATATATATATATATATATATATATATATATATATATATATTTATATATAGTATGTACGCTGTATCAATGATATACCATGAGATGTATAACTTTTTCATTAAAGAAAAAGAGGCTTGCGAATTATCCAGATCACACACACACATCACAGTACATGTCGTATAATGTTGACAGGGTATGCAACTTTCTGTCTTTGATTATAAAAATCATAATGCAACTGCACACATACCGTTACAACGAACCATATTCTTGTAGGTTACTTGGTCTAAGCTCATTTTCAAGGTTTTCATCCAGCCCAAATTCTTTTTCTCTCTCACCCCAGGTTTCTGAGTATTTCGACCCTGATGCATGATAGGGGAGGGAGAACGGAAAGCAGAGAAGATTGCGATGAAATTGTGTACCATATTAAATTTATTTAGAAAACG